>CAUYON010061804.1:0-23400 GCA_963573935.1 Arctocebus calabarensis
TCTTTATATAGTGATCAAGAAAATGCCATGAAGGCTATCTGTAACAGTACGATCAAAACATTTCTGAATGTATATGAATCGTGCCCTATGATTGCACCAATGTACAGAATTATGATTCAATAAAATTATAAAAAAAAAAAACCCATGATGTTGCAGCCTGCCAGTTGCTGGTGAAGGTCACAAAACAAACACATGAGAGGGTTTTTGTGTGTTTGTTTCTTTTTCTAAGTGCATAGTACTGTGAATTCTGTGGAGACTGGAGGAGAAATTTTCAAAACCTACTCACAAGGCTTTGTTACAATTTCTTGGTGTCCTTTTGCCAACAAGGACTACAACTTCTCTCACATACAATTGCTGTCTTACCCGCCTGTCCTGGTCTCTCTCAGGCTGTCAATTTTCCTCTAGTTGATTCTTTTATGAACCAGATAAAAGGACTGTAGTAAGATGAAGCAAGGTGACAACCTGTGAGTATGATCAGTGTCTCATTACGGTCATTTATATGTTTAGGACAACTAGCCAGAGACTCACTTTGTTAGTCTTAAGATAGCATTGTGGGTAGAAAGTTACACATTTCAGCTCTATTCCAGAAATGTATCCCCTTGAAGCAGAGGTTAGAATAAGAATTACCTGATCACGTGCCTTGGCTTTGCTGTATTAGCAGAAAAGAGGTTTTGAGCCCAAGAGGAGCTAAATTATCTAAATGTATGTTCCCCAGTGCCAAGGTAACAGGTGGGAAACTGTGGGATCTGCTGATTCCTGGCTTTCACTACAAGCTCGTGCAGGCGAGAGGAAAGGTTTCACAACTAATAGAGAGGATTGAGTCAAAATGAGTTCAGAAAATGTCTTCCTATTTTTCAGTTTATACAAATGTAACCTAATATGTTATATCTATTTACATAATTCTCACGTCATACATAATGCGTTTCTGAAAATATGTATGAAATTATGTGTTGGTTTCAAACTACACATAAATTTGTTATAACATTTGGCTGTTTTACCTCTATAGTTCTACTTACAAATTCAGTGAGTAACTTATAAAATATTGGCACCAATTTTTCAGAAAAAGACAAAGACAGAAGATAATAGATAATTTAGAAAACTAAAATTAGAATTGGAATTCTAAATAGATTTTGGAGCCTGGGAGTGACAGTGTGGGTCATATAGGATGACATTTTCCAAGACAAGAGAGGTAATTTAGAAATTTTAGGCTCCAGAGCAGTTCATAAGAAAAAAAAAGTGGGTGGGTTCAGTGGATCTTGCCTGAACTCCTAGCACTCTGTAAAGCCAAGGCAGGTGGATTGCTTGTGCTCAACAGTTCAAGACCAATCTGAGCAAGAGTAAGACCCCATCTCTAAAGAAAAGTAGCAGGGTGGCGGCACCTGTGGCTCAACGGAGTAGGATGCCAGCCCCATATGCCGGAGGTGGTGGGTTCAAACCCAGCCTTGGCCAAAAACCAAAAAAAAAAGTATCAGAGTGTTATAAATGCCTGTAATTCTAGCTACTAGAGAGGTTCAAACAAGAAGATTTCTTGAGCCCAAGAGTTTGAGGTTTCTGCGAGCTATAATCCAATGGCACTCTACCAAGGGTGATAGAGTAAGACTCTGTCTAAAAAAAAACCAAACATATATATATATATATATATATATATATATATATATATATATATATATGAAAGCATGAAGAAAAGAGGAAGAAAGGAAGGAGGCAGGGTGGGAAGGAGAGAGGAAAGGAAGGAAGGAAAGAATTATGTCATTTATTTATTTTTTTTAAAGAATTAGATCTACAGTGGAAATAGTAAGAATTCTGATCTACAGAAATTTTCAAAATTGTGTTGATATTACAGTCACATCGCTAGGCCACAATGGTTATAGAATTCTGAGGAAAGATGCAAGCATAATGAATATATAACACTGATACAAAAATTGTTCTTTGTGAAATAACTGTTATTTGGGATGTAAAAAGTTTTTTATCATTTAATTAAAATTCGTTAGGTATTTGTCTACCATGGTATTTCAGAAAAAATTTACACATTGCTTTATCTTTATGCTAAATAAACTTTAGAATGTGTTAGCCTTTTGGTAATACCACAATGATTCATTCATTACTTAATTCAAGTGTACATATTCTTTGCAAATATATTTTCACTTTCATTGATTGAAGAATTTTTTCAACAGTGTTTATTAGACACTTACTTTAGGTATGTAGTATGCCAATCCCAGTGAATATCACAGTAAATAAAGTGATATTATGGTAGAGAAAGAAAAAAACATGAAATATTTATATAAAATATAATTTCAGATCATAATCAGAGCCATAATAAGAAAGATAGACATAAAATATAAAACATAAAACTCCAACTTCCTTGGAGAAGCTAACTTAAATATTGTCTGTGAAAGTTGAAAATTATTAGCAGAAAGAAGAGCAAGTGACACTAAATTCTTACCTAAAAATTAGTTTAATATATTGAAAAGGAAATCATACTTTTGAATGATGCTTAGAGGATGAGTCTACTATACAAAAGGGAATAATCCAAACATATAGCACCTTGTAAGCAACATTTAGGAATTTAGGTTCCTCACAAATGAATTAGAGAATTGGCAATCATTTTAAACTAATGTCATACGTTAAGTTATAAGATATAAAGATCCCTGAGCTTTGTAATGCGTATTATACAGAAACAAGGATTTCAAATAACAAATTGGTAGACTGGGAATATATAGCGGTTTACATAGGATGGTGGTAATAGACATGTAGTGAAATGAATGAAGCTGGAGAAGCAGAAATGACAAAGTTTTCTAAGTTCTGTATGTGAGTGATGAAGTACAGAGCTAAATAGGGGTGGTGACTGTGGCTCAATGGGTCGGACAATGGCCCCATATACTGAGGGTGGTGGGTTCCAACCCATCCCTGACCAAACTGCAACAAAAAATAGCTGGGTGTTGTGGCGGGCGCTTATAGTTCCAGCTACTCGAGAGGCTGAGGCAAGAGAATCGTCAGGAGTTGGAGGTTGCTTTGAGCTGTAAGGCCTTCGCACTCTCCAGAGGGTGATATGGTGAGACTCTTTCTCTAAAAAAAAAAAAAAAAAAAAAAAAGCTAAATAAAAATCTGAGAAGTCAGGACTGGCACTCCATAGAAGGATAAATGCAACCACAAGATTTTTCTATGACCCTGTTTCAATAGGAAATAAAATAAAGGAAAACATATATATATATATATAAATAATCTGATTGGCCTTATGACAGGTTGTAGAATAATGCTTAGGAGAATTAAGGATAGAGTCAAAGTTAGGTAAGTATATATAAACTGAGATAATATAATTGATGTATTGAAAGCTATGCCATTAGACATGGTATACAGAAGGCACCTGTGGGGTATGACTTGTATCTTCTCAAATTCATGGAGTTTCTGACACATTCTCTATGAGGTTAGCAAGATACTATTTTTTAAAATTATTTATTTTTTTTTTGATTAAATTATAACTGTGTACATCGATGCATTTATGGGGTACAGTGTAGTGATTTGATATATAATGTGAAATGCTTACATCAAACTGATTAACACATCCATCACCTTGCTTACTTATTTGTTGTGGTAAGATGACTATACTCTTTTCTCAATAGTTTTGAAATGTACCATTACATTATGCACATTAGGTGAGGTCCCCCCAAATACCCTCCCTCCTCCGGTCTCCTCCTCTCCTCCTTCTCTCCTCTTTCCTTCTACTTTCTAGACTATAGTTATGTCTTACCATTCATATGAAGGTATAGGTGATTACATATTGATTTTATAGTAGTATTGAGTACATTGAATACTTTTTTCCAATAGTTGAGATATTTTACTAAGAATATGTCCCAACTCCATCCAGTTAAACATAAAAGATGTGAGGTCTTCCATCTTTTTATGGGTGCATAATATTCCATGGTATACATATACCACACTTTGTTAATCCATTCATGGATTGATGGGCTCTTGGGCTGCTTCCATGTCTTGGCAATTATGAATTGAACTGCAATAAAGATTTTGGTGCAAACGTCTTTGTTGTAAAATGATTTTTGATCATTTGGGTATATACCTAGTAGGTGAATTGAAGGATTGAATGGTAGGTCTACTTTTAGTTCCTTGAGTATTCTCCAAAATTCTTTCCAAAAAGATTGTATTAGCTTGCATTCCCACCAGCAGCGTAGAAGCATTCCTTTCTCTCCGCACCCACACCAACATCTGTAGTTTTGGGATCCTATGATGTGGACTAATTTTACTGGGGTTGCATGATATCTCAAAGTGGTTGTCATTTTCATTTCTCTGATGATTAAAGACGTTTTATTACACTCTTTTCATCTCATGTGAAAGACATGTATGTGCGGCATGTTTCATTCACATCTGGATGTTGAATTTGTATGTTTGAGAATAAAATCAAACAAACATATATTAGTCACCTGCTTTGTTATGCTGGCATTTAGAGCATTTAAGCTTGCAATTATTATCCTTCATTATGTCACCTAAAATGACTTACAAATTGGTAGAAACAAGATCAGTTATCTAAATTTTGTTTATAATGCTACTTTTTTGAGGGGGACAGATTCTCACTCTGTCACCCTGGGTAGAGCTGGGCATCATAGCTCACAGGAAGATCTCCTCCTGTTTCAGTCTCCTGAGTATTGGGACTACAGGGTTCTTGTTCTTGCTCAGGCTGG
The DNA here is from genome assembly GCA_963573935.1 of Arctocebus calabarensis. NCBI lineage: Eukaryota > Metazoa > Chordata > Mammalia > Primates > Lorisidae > Arctocebus > Arctocebus calabarensis. The sequence goes on from CAUYON010061804.1 coordinate 4,692, forward strand.
TCTGAGCTCAAGCAATCTGCCCACTTTAGCCTCAGCCTTCCAGAGTGCTAGGATTATAGGTGTGGGCCCCAGTTAAACATGCTATATTGCTATATTTTTCCTTTTTATAAAATCTTTGAAGAATATTCGCTTGTTATGCATTTAGAAACATGTGTTATGGATTAATCTATTTTTATCTCATAAGGCACTACTTTTTGAGGTTACTAAGCAGTCCATAGTATTGTTTCCAGGATTTTCCTCAATCAATTTTAATATCATTTTATCCACAAAATAACTTTCCAGGTTTCTGAAATTTATCACTGGGTTTTCTTATAGCAGCTCCTTAACTCAGAGAGCCTTACTGTTAAGGCAATACATCTGTACCCAGGCCATGTTCTACCATTGTCCTTTCATTGTTCATGGATCCTTTGTATATGCTTTATTTCCCTTGTAAGATCATTGTTCTCTTAAATTCTTTTCAAAGCTAAGCTTGTTATTCTATTTCTCTGAGACCTGGAAGTTATCCATATATTCTTGTGCCTGTTGTCGCCATCTGGTCTTATTAAATGGCCACTTCCCAACAATAGTTCAACAGCAGTCTCTCAGGACATGGATAGCATCTTCAGAACAACACAGAATGGAATTGGAATCTTCCCTTACCCTCTGGAATTATTAAAACAACTACTCTAGACAGAAGAGACATGCTTAAAAAGTTTCGACTTCTTTGCCTCAGGCAAATTTCCTGTTTACTCATTGAATAGAGCCTCTGCATATGGCTACAAATCCATCAGCATGATCAGCTTGCAAAATTATAGAAAAAGGCAACTTATCGAATGGCAAATTCCTATCATTTCAGAAGCAATCTGGCCACCAAATAGCAGCAGTCTTATCCAACTCTATTAGAATTGCTGATGTCTGTGGGACCAATAATACCTTATCAAAAATATAACAAAGCAAGAAAAATTTTGATAAGACTTTTAAGAGCACAAGAACTTACACCTTTAAGAAATGAACCTTGCCTAAAAAATCACACACTTCACAGTAATGGGGTTAATTGACAAAAGTAAAATAAAATGTATGTCTTTATCCATAGCTTAATATCCCTCATTTAAATTCAGTTTTGATGGTATGTTTGTAATGGATAATGATCTTAGTAGCAAGGCTTTATTGAAGTTGTTTTACCTTGGTGACACAATTCGAGCTAATGTGCCAAACAAAATGCAGCCTAATTAGTACAAATGAAGGAAAAGTGGCAATTAGCCAAGAGGGAATAATGAGCAAAAGGAACTGATAATGTGAATCAAGACAATCATGAAAACTTTCAGCCAGCAGGCAGACAGCTAGATGACCTTACCTATTATTTAAAATATACCTTGGAAAACAAGGGTTGCAATTCACCTTTAGCTTTATCTGATCTTAGATATATTTACTCAGGATTATGAATTCAGTTTGATGCTTTTATTAGTAATTGGCATGATTTATAGGCTACCTAGATTTAAGTAGAAGTATATTATGCATATTATCATAAATTTCATTGAATATTAGGTATGATCACAAGTGTATTCTGAGAGGTGTTACACTCTACGACAGCAGATGCCCAATACAACAGAAGCCTATTTCTCATAATGTAATGTATGTTTTTAAAAAACAGGGCAAAATGATTCATTTTACCTAACTCACATTGCATGAAATATATGTTATTACTCTTTACAAATGGAATATTTTTGAATGATATTTTCAATATATTTGGATAAAGACTCTCCTGCTAATCCTCTTATTCAAGTTTAATAATTTTGGGATTGTTATGATGAAATCTAAACAGGAAAATGTCAAATGAATATTTCCACCTTCCTCATTCTCTACCCTTGCCTTGCCTGTTTAGTATGTAAAGGCTCTTCATATAAACCCTTGGCATGCAATTCTTCTTATGAATTAAAATATAAGAGTATTATATCTTCACATAAGTAAAGCAAAAGAGTTAACAAGTGCATCCCTAATTGCTTAAGACATCACTACAGAGTGACATATCGTTGGGTTATTATCTGGAATGTGAAGTAGTAGATGATGAACATTAACTTGAAAAAACTGAAACTGAGTTAAATCCAAATATTTTCTCTTGATTGCACTTCTGGTGGATAAATGTGAGCTGATCGGAGTCATTCCTGAATGTCTATATACATTTCTAAATTGGAACAAACTGGAATAAGAATACATTTTCTGAACTCATTTTAGAAGTTATTCTCAACTAATGGTCTGCCTAAATCCTAGCATATTAGATAAATATTTTTAAATTACTTTGAAATATCTTCTTTGAGAGACAGTAAAGCCAAATCTTAATATTAGTGGACTATTTGCCTATCTAACATAGAAACACAGAAATCCCTTTGTTTGGAGATTTCTTAAAATGTAGATATTTATAGCACGTTACATACACATTGTAGTAATGTGTTCTGAAAAATAACATTTTCAAATTTTCAATATTTCACATTTGAAGGTCTAGAAAAGTACCTTGTTATTGCCAAGTACTTTTTGTCCCTGTTCTATAAGAGTTAACAGTTAACCAAAAGCCTTACATCTGTTTGCAGAGAAGTAAACATTTTCTTTCATGATAGCACATCTGAAAATAACGATTGTTTACAGCTATTATTACAGCCTTTGTTCTCCGATTAGCAGTTGCTGGTAAGTTTATCTAGCTTTTTCTTTTTTTACAAGTACATGTAAATGCTGGTTATTTATCTAAGTGAACTCCTGCTGTTTTGTAAAGGCAATTAATTATTCCCAACCCCAAACACTTTCTTGTCACTATAAAATACACAACATTTTCCTCTTTCATTGCTTATATTTAAGCTAGGTTTGAAAAATACCTTTTTTATACTGTAGAGAGCTGCTGAGCCCACTGAAAATTATATTATAGCAATTTTCCTTTATTCTGCTTCTTGATACAGTATCACATTCACAGAAGATCTAAAACATCTTTGTTAAGTATGTACTTTATCCATTGACAAGGAAATACTATCATAATTGTAAAGTGTCTTCTTTAAGTGTCGAATAATATCAAAACAAAGGGACAGAAATGTGATATATATATTATAAACTTTCTGTTCAGAAAAGCAATGCAACAAAATGGCAAAAAACTTTACTCCTTGAAAGCGTTGAGGTGTGATTTTATTGAGGCCCCTTAATGTCCATTTATATTTATGTTTTTACTGAGCTGGCCTTGTGATATCACTTCTTCACTATAACGGCTATTATGTGCTTGAACAGAAGAATTTAATAGAAAGACATCTATAGACAAAAATGAAATTTGTTCATTTTACCATGGAGAGCACATGTATATCCAATTTAGACTATAAAATCTCCACATACAAAATAAACAAAGCATAAAAAAGCTGGAACCAAAATACAAATATAGAAATTATAATAGTATATTAACCAACTCATATAAATCATTATGAGTAAGTGCTATAAAACTCCAGATGGTTACAATATACTTTAGTTTGTGTCTTAAAAATTTTTCAAGTTGAATCCTACAAATCAAGGAATGTGAAATTTAGACCTGTGATATTTACCAAACTGTAATTATTTAGCACCAGGGAAAATAAAATGCTGGACATTGCATATAAAATAAAATATCTGTCCACGGGAACAAATGTCTGTAAAAAGTTATTTGCTTTTTTTTTTTTGTAGAGACAGAGTCTTACTTTATTGCCCTTGGTAGAGTGGCTGTGACGTCACACAGCTCACGCAGCCTCCAGCTCCTGGGCTTAGGCGATTGTCTTGCCTCAGCCTCCCAAGTAGCTGGGACTACATGCCTGCCACGATGCCTGGGCATTTTTGTTTTGCAGTTCAGCTGAGGCTGGGTTTGAACCCACCACCTTAGGGATATGGGGCCGGCAGGGTGAGCCACAGGCGCCATCCTATCTGCATGTTAATTGCAGTTCTCTGTATATTTGACACTTATCAGTGTGAGGAAGAAAAAAGAACTCCACTTGTTGCTTATTCTTCACATTTAAATGTGGCACATGTAGTCACAAAATACCTCCTGGAAATCACTTGTGTGACTAGTGAAATCTGCATCGCAGTTCAGGAAGATGAGAGAAATTATAAAACTACTAGTTCTCCCCACTTATCCTTCATATCTAGGTATATATAAAGTTGCATCTTAACTATCAGGACATGTTAGAACCCAGTAGAGATATTTAAGAAAAAAAAAAAACTTAATCAGACCCTAGGATATTATTTTAGTGCCTAACTGAGTTGCTAATACTGTCCTCTTTTTTTCTGTCTTCTTTAAGATAAAACAATGAAAAGAAAGACTACAAAGTTTATAATGGAAGAAAAAAATGTCTATGACGATCTCTACCCTTTGGAACAAAAAAAAAATTCTCAGTAATACTTGACTTCCCATTAGCTAAAGGAGCAGCAGAATAATTAATTTCAGTTCCTGTTCAATAGAGAGATTTTATATGCAGTGCACAGAAATAGAATGCTGCTGTCAGAAAATGTGCCATATGTGTCAAAGCAAGTGGGAGGGAGAACAATGAATGGCTTCAGTGAATGAACTGAATTGAATGCAATGCTTCTTTTATTAATGATAATAGAAATAAGAAAAGTTTGCATGTGCCTGTGCTTTTAACACTAAAATTATTGTAAAGGGCAAAACTCAATTGAGAGAAATAAATCAAGAGGTCGGATCATCAAAGATTATTGACCTGAATGTTTCGAAGAAGCATCCTGAAAAACATAAATAAATAAAATGTATATTTAACAATAAAAACATTAGAATTACAACCAAATACAGTGTGAAAACATTGATTTAATCCTCAACTAAGGAGAAGGATCCTTTTTTGGGGAAATTAAAATACAGAGTCAATATTACAAAAAATTGTTTTTCTATTTTAGGGGTAATATTTTTGAAGTTATAATCGTGTTGTGCTAATTTCAGATGATACAGTATTGATCAAGATGTGAACCAAAGTATTTAGGGATGAAGACTCATGACGTGTGCAATTTACTTTCTATTGTATTTAAATTTAGTTTCATAAATAGTGCTCATCTTCCCATGTAAAAGGAAGCACACCCATAAAAAAAGGGTCAACAATTTTCAGGAAATCAACATCAAATTCACAGGTAAAATATTAGTAAAATATTAACAACATACAGGCCGAGTTGATAAGTGTGTAGGTGATTATTTTACTATTCTTATTTTTCTGCTATAAAAAACATTCAAATTAAATATAAAACTTTAATTTCTTTAACTTATATATGTCCAGAAAAAAATCTGAGACATTACCTCTATGATACACACACTCTCTCTCTCACCAACACACATGCTTATGTGGGCGGACAAAAACATCTAACAGATATTAGACAGTATGATTACAGACTTACTGAAATTATATCTAAACTTCATAAAATTTCTATTAAAATAGTTTTTGTTAATGATTATAAATTATTTCAATTAATTAGAATTATTTAAAAATCAGGCTTGTTAGAAAAGTACTAGCTCTGGGAGTCATTTCCATACAAATAGGTACATAAGAGCCAGTTTGAAATATGTTACTATAAATTAAAAGTTGTATTACCATGATCATTTAATCCATGGAATAAAATATAAAAATATTGACAATAGTCTGTATGACATTCTTATTCTAAGTATATGTTTTTCTATTTATGATTTCTTATACTGACTCTTCTATTTATATGTCCACATCACAGACATGTATTTGTCTATCAAAAATTAAGTTATAGAAGTTTCACAAATTTTACTAGAACTGTAAAACTTGAATAATTTTGAAAATAATAAAGCCAGTAGAATGTATACAATGGTCATAACTAAACACGTCAAATGTTGAGGGAAGTGAGTGGTTGAGAACATCACCACTTTAAATTGTCATGTCTCATCTTAGTCTAATATAATATGGAAATGTCCAGCAAAATTAAGAATAAAATGCAAAACTGTAAAGAAAAGTCAAGAAATGATCCTGTTTGGGGTAGCACCTGTGGCTCAAAGGAGTAGGGTGCCGGCCCCATATGCCAGAGGTGGCAGGTTCAAACCCAGCCCCGGCTAAAAACAGCAAAAAAAACCAAACAAACAAAAAAAGAAATGATCCTGTTGCAGGAAAGAATTCCTGGGATGTAGATTCTGAAATTGAGTGTAATTCCTATAATATGTGCAAATCAATTATGATCCACAGACTTAAACAAACCCATTATGAGCTCTGAAGTTAGAATGTCCCTTCAAAGTTGACCTTAAGGTTAGCTTGAGTGGCCTGTGGTTTGGATTCATAATTAAATACGTTAGTAGAAATGAACTGCCACAAGAAGCAAGAGTGGTTTTGGGCAGGGCATCTCTGCAGTTGAGGCAGTGCCTAGAGGGAAAGACAGCTAAAGTTTTTTAGTTTTTTAGTCCACCATTTTTTTCAGCTCTTGAATCCACATTATGCATGTGCTGAAGCTTCTCTGGGTTTCCAGTAAACTCTCTAGTTGGATGAATCGTATGAGAGGAAGCTTCATGAATTGAAAAAAAAAAATAGTGATTACTTTGGTATCTGAATGCAACTGACCTTCATCGCTTCTCTATTACATTATTCATTGAAGTTCCCACTCCTCCTCCAGTATCGGTTTTGCTTACTAATGGCTTACTATGTATTGTGACCTAGATTCTTAACTCTGGGATTTGAGCCCATGTTCACCAAGCTGTACTTAGGTCAGAATTGCTGCACTTGTTCATTTAGTGTCAAAATAAAGCAAGAGTACAAAAATAGGTACCCATATGCAAAATGCATTTTTTATACCTATGTGTAATGTCTTCTCTAACACCTCCCAATAATCATGATCATGATGTTTTGCAAGATGTCAACTATCTTACGTTTTCTTACCTGATGCGCACTTGATACAACTATCTCAACATGATAAGTATCTTCAGTCTTACCATATAATTCAACAAGATTCTTCAGAGGTTCTCTTGGATTCATTGGAAGTATTTCCCATTAAGAACATAAACTTCTAAACAAGTCAAACCCTGAGTTGGAGATGCAGGAAACGCAAATTTCTTATGTGGATTATTGAAAGTGAAGGTAAGTGCTGCTTCAACTTTGTGTTTTCTAGACCCATATTAGAAATCCACATGTTAAATTGGTCCTCAAGTAGAGATTTGATGTGACCAAGACATAGTTATATAATAGGACCTAAGTACTAGTTTTCAAGGCTGGCTAGTTGGACGTGTAAAAGCAGCATGAACCATGATAATTAGAAACCCATCCTGTGGATTCGTGCTGAGTCTCCATTTCTTCCAAGTACTGTGATAGCCAGTGAGAGAATCAGGTTGATGTCAATTGGTTGAATCATTTTATCTACCTGGTTACTTAGTGCCTGTGTGATGGCGCAGAGTCACCGGTCAATGAAAACCTTCATGCTTTATACTCACTTTCATGTACAGTGTCCCAAGGTACACTGTCCTGTCAATAATCCTTTTTTTTTTTCTGGTCTCCTAACCAAGAAACTAAGCCATTTGTCACTGTCTATGCCAGGAAACCAGTCCTGACACACTATAGGCCTTCTTCCTGGTGGCCTGGTTGTGCTAATGAGACCAACTAAAAATTATTCTGAAAATTATTATGAAAATAATAGAGAAATAATAGACAAAGATATAGTTTAACAGCAGCAGGGATTCGGGAGGCAGCACACCCTTCTTCATGAGGCTCCCAATATGCCACCCGCATAATATACACTAACTCTGTATTTATTTCATATATCAGTGTTATAATCATAAATCTCATGAAGGCGAGGCAAAAAATCTCATCATGGTTGTTGCTGCACTTGGATTTCTATTAACTAGACTAATTCCACAAATAATTATGATAATTGTATGGATTTACTTCCTACATTTGATTGTTTGAAGGTATTTATGATTTTAACACAGAGTTTTAATAAGGTACGCAGTTAGAATCCTGACTCAAGGAAAAAGTTCTAGCTGACCCACAGTCACGCATCACAGATGTGATGTAAATCCTCATACAGCCTTGTGTTTAAACAGACAGACTCTTCTGGCCAAACTAAGGTAATAGAAGAAAAGAGAGATTTCATCTCCTTATCCGGTTTGGAGCAAATCTTCCTGTTTTGAATAAGGTTTAAAGATTCCACATTCTTAACTCCCCAGAAACAATCTCCCAGAGCGCACAGCCCCACCCTGGTAGAGAACTGCCACAAGGCCTGCAGCCTGCCACTCTGCAGCAACTGTGGGGGGCGGAGGGGATATTGAACAAGCCAGGCTTCAAAATATTAAAGTGACAAGGTCTCACGCTTTGTGTTCAAAGCCAGGAAACCTCTTCCAAATCAATCCCCTATTATTATATTCCCTTTGCCCATAGTCTGTAATCCTATTCCTAATTATTTCTAATCTACTTATAAACTATAACTTTGAGTCCTGCCTCTTTCTACACAAAGTGTAGAAGAGTACTTTCTTTGTGTACTCCTTTGAAGTTATCTTCTGATGTATTTTCTCACTTTTTCACTTTCTACACAAAGTGAGTGACTAGATGCTATGAGCATTAAGAAAAGTTCTTCTTGCCAATGTCTTTCGAGGTTACTAATGTATGAATAGACAGGGGTTTCCATCCATTTTGACTGATATCCATACATTTATAAGTCTGGACTTTTGTCTCCTTCATCAGCTAGGCATAAGAGTTCCCACATACTGCCATTATACTGAGCCAAAGGAGGGGGGCTGGGAAATAATAATGGACAACATGGGAATATGCTTGCACCACTTGTGTTAGCTCTCTGACTCTGCATTTGCTCAATTCAGGATGTGCCAGTTTTTTCTAAAGGTAGATTTTGGGTTGGATATGTGTCCTTATGATTGGTGGATCTGACATAATTCATTTCATGGTGGACAACTATAGGCACATGGTCACTTAGGGCTAATAATTAGGTGCTCAAAAGAACCATAAGAATTGTTTACTTATTTTTTAATAATGATTATACATATTCATGGTGTATATAGTGATGGTTAAATATATATAAAGTACAGTTTTTAATTAGATCATGGTAATTAGCATATCCATCATCTCAAGCATTTACCCTTTCTATGTGTTGGAAATGTTCGATATCGTTTATTGCTAACAATTGGTCTTAAGGCATAGACTTTTCCGGTGTAGATGATATAGTTTTATGGTATAATTCTCCCATTGTCAGAACTTCCACAAAGGAATTGCTATACTCTGAATGTTTATGACCACACAAAATCAAATATCAAAAACTTTATCTCCAATGTGATAACATTTAGAGATGAAGAATTTGAAAGGTGATCAGACCCTGAGTGTAAAGATGTAATGATGGTATTACAGCCACTATAAAGAGAGACAAAGAGAGCTTGCTTCCCCCACTCTCTGCCACATGAGAAAGCAGCAAAAGTATGACTCTGCAAGCCAGGAAGTAAGCACTCACCAGATATCAGATTTGCTGACACCTTGATCTTGGACTTCTCAGCCTCCAGAACTGTGAAAAATAATTTCTTATGTAGGCCACCACTGGCATATGTTATTATTTTTTAGAGAAGCCCAAACTGGTTAAAATTGCATTTCTTTCATCAACTAATACTTCAATACTAAAGGCCTGCTGAGTCATAGGCCCAACTGTTATAATCACAGACTGTAGATAACTCAGAGTCCTTTCTCATTTGGGGCTGCACTCAAAGCTGGCAGAATTTCATGTCTCTTAGTGTTTGCAAAGCAGGTTCAATGTGCGCTGTTTACCATTTCAGCCCATTGTGTCTTGGTTTGCAATTTATACTATTATATACCACATGTGTACTATTAAAAGTCCAGTGAGATGGAACACTCATCCGACAAGTTAATAGAAGCAACTTTATTACTCACAGATAGGTAGTAAATGATGACAAAGCTTAGGACTGACGGCAAACCAGTTGTCACACTCAGGAAAGCTGCCCAAAGCAGGTGATTTTCATTAGTCCATACTTGACATGGGCTGAACTTGAAGGACCCTGGAAAGCAGTCTACCCCGGCTTTTATGTCCTAGGAGGAAACATGACATGCTGGGTTAAACCACTGCAGGACAACCTGTTTTTTTGTTTTTTTGTTTTTTTTTTTAGAGACAGAGTCTCACTTTATCGCCCTGGGTAGAGTGCAGTGGCATCACACTGCTCACAGCAACCTCCAGCTCTTGGGCTTAAGCGATTCTCTTGCCTCAGCCTCCCAAGTAGCTGGGACTACAGGCGCCCGCCACAGCGCCCGGCTATTTTTTTGTTTCGCAGTTCGGCCGAGGCCGGGCTTGAACCCGCCACCTTCGGTATATGGGGCCAGCGCCCTACTCACTGAGCCACAGGAGCCGCCCAATACTTCGTTTTATATGGAATCAGAAAAAAACCTCGAATAGCCAAGACATTACTCAGAAATAAAAACAAAGCAGGAGGAATCATACTACCAGACCTGAGACTCCACTATAAATTGATAGTGATCAAAACAGCATGGTACTGGCACAAAAACAGAGAGGTAGATGTATGGAACAGAATTGAGAACCAAGAGATGAACCCAACTACTTACTGTTATTTGATCTTTGACAAGCCAATTAAAAACATTCAGTGGGAAAAAGATTCCCTATTTAACAAATGGTGCTGGGTGAACTGGCTGGCGACCTGTATAAGACTGAAACCGGACCCTCACCTCTCACCGGATTAACTAAGATAGCCTCTCACTGGATTAAAGATTTAAACTTAAGACATGAAACTATAAAAATACTAGAAGAAAGTGCAAGGAAAATTCTTGAAGAAATTGACCTGGGTGAATATTTTACAAGGAGGACTCCCCAGGCAATTGAAGCAGTATCAAAAATAAACTACTGGGACCTGATCAAACTAAAAGCTTTCTGCATGGCCAAGAACACAGTAAGTAAAGCAAGCAGACAGCCCTCAGAATGAGAGAAGATATTTGCAGGTTATGTCTCCAACAAAGGTTTAATAACCAGAATCTACAGAGAACTCAAACGTATTAGCAAGAAAAGAACAAGTGATCCCATCTCAGGGTAGGCAAGGGACTTGAAGAGAAACTTTTGTGAAGAAGACAAGTGCACAGCCAACAGACACATGAAAAAAATGCTCACCATCCTTAGTCATCAGAGAAACGCAAATCAAAACTACTTTGAGATATCATCTAACTCCAGTAAGATTAGCCCACAACACAAAATCCCCAAACCAGAGATGTTCGCGTGGATGTGGAAAAAAAGGAACACTTCTATACTACTGTTGGGAATGCAAACTAATACATTCCTTTTGGAAAGATATTTAGAGAACACTTAGAGATCTACAAATAGACCTGCCATTTGATCCTACAATTCATCTACTAGGTATATATCCAGAAGACCAAAAACCAAAAATCACATTATAACAAAGATATCTATACCAGAATGTTTATTGCAGCCTAATTCATAATTGCTAAGTCAATGGAAGAAGCCCAAGTGCTGATTGACCCCCATGAATGAATCAATAAATTGTGGTATATGTACACCATGGAATATCAAAAAATTATGGTATATGTACACCATGGAATATTATACAGCCTTTAAAAAGATGGAGACTTTACCTCTTTCATTTTACATGGATGGAGCTGGAACATATTCTTCTTAGCAAAGTATCTCAAGAATGGAAGAAAAAGTATCCAATGCACTCAGTCTTACTATGAAACCAATTATCGCCCACGAAGAAGGGAAAAGGGGAGAGGGAGGGCAGGGGAGGGGGGAAGATGAGTGGAGGGAGAATAATTGGTGGGACCACACCTACGATGCATCTTACAAGGATATGTGTGAAATTTACTAGGTGTAGAATATAAATGTCTTAACACAATAACTAAGAAAATGCCATGAAGGCTATGTTAACCAGTTTGACGAAAACATTTCAAATTATATATAAAACCAGCACATTATACCCCATGATTGCATTAATGTACACAGCTATGATTTAATAAAATAAAAAAAAACCTAAATTAAAATAATTCTAACTATTCCTAAAAACTTCTAGAGATCTCTTACTTGGAGAAATTGCCTTATTTGTATTAATAAAGAAATTAGATGTAAAAAGGCACATAATATTGTGGCTAGCCTTAAAGATTCTCTTGACAAAATTGAAGAGCAAATATCTGATTTTAGACAAAGATAAAAAAAAATCTTTTGAACACTGCCCTGTAAGAATAAGGACAAGAGGCAAGTTTACTTCACAGCCTAATGGTTAAAACTCTATGTTTCCATCTCAGCAGCCTAGGGTTGATTCTCCAACAGAGAATGAGCCTGTTATGGTTTAATATTTGTTCATTGGTTCTTTTCTCTTCTGTGCACAGCTTTTGCTTTCCTAAATTCTGTAGAAACATATGGGGCTTTTAAATATTTATGTATAAATGGTCAGTTTAAAAGCTGAGAGCCTAGAAAATATTACTAAACAAAATTGTATGTTACATCCTGTTCATGACCAGTGAGACTTTTCTTTCTTGGAGTTGCCTTTGCAACTTTTCTGGATCTTATAAAAACTGTTCTCCACCTCTTAAGATACTTCTTGCTTCTTCAAATAAGGAATAACCTTGGTTAAGGCTTATTGGTTTTACTTACAGGGGTTTCTTTAGTTTAAAAGGTCAAAAGTAAAAAGATCAGCTTTTTGTCCTCAATAAAGTTTGCTCCTGGGCAGCGCCTGTGGCCCAAAGGAGTAGGGCGCCGGCCCCACATGCCTGAGGTGGTGGGTTCATATCCAGCCCTGGCCAAAAAATAAATAAATAAATAAAGTTTGCTCCATCCATCCACACTCCTTTCTAGTCTTTCCTCTCTGCTAATCATGCAGTTTGGGCCAATCAAAGGTAGACAGCTATTCTAACTATTTAAGGCAAATTCTGAGGTATAACCAATCTAGCTATTTTTTATACCTCACTTTCTCTTTTGTATCCACGAATCTTCTCAACACTAGAGTCTCTCTGAACCATTTCTAGTTCCACTGACCAGTTTGTGGATTATTCTTTGCCTAACTAAACTCTATTAAACTTAATTTTTATCAAAAGTAGGCTCTGAGATAGAGCTCCCAGAGATACCCAGGAACACCAAGAGTCCAAGCAAGCTACCTGCTGAACCTGTTTATTCTCTCACTGCAGCTGAGGTTTATGGTTAAGTTCTCTCTTAGATTCCAAAATACCACAGATTTGTGTTTTTCATTCTCTGAGTTTATTTGAGCAATTTTTTATCCTAACTGTGTTCACACATCATGAAAGAAATTAAACTAGGTTGGGAACCAAATTGGATCTGATAATTGAATTAACTTAGGTTGGTTCAGTTAAAGACCTCAGATTTCTGCATCAGGCAGAAACAGACAGCAAATGGCAATGCAGTGGGTGTAAACCCCAGCTTTCAGGAATTTGCAGAGATTACTGTGTTCTTTCCATGTGTTCCTTTGTTTGTAAGGAAAAACTATTGCCTAAGTTGGTCATGGAGATCTGAAAGCTAAAGCTAAGATTTATGGTGAAAATAGGATCCTTAATTTCTGAAGAAATGAGTATTCTACTTTCTGGCAATGGCTACCTATAAATGTATAACTATTAGACCCCTAAAAGCAGCAAATGCTTACAGAAATGACAAAATCTTGCTAAAGGATTGTTGCCTAGCTAATAATTACTTAAAGCAATAAAATAGGTAATCAAAGGATAAATATTCTGAATTTTTAAAAATAGTAATATTTAAGAGCTGCTAAATAAAAATTCTTTGTAAAAGCTATTATAACCTCTGTATATGTCATTTGTATGTGACATTTTGCTATCAAATTATATAAAACGAACTCTATTTAATTAGCTTCAAATAAGTCCTTAAATCAAATATTTCATCAAAACTAGAAACAAATTCATGGATTTAGTTCATGTAACTTTAAAAAATAGTGATTGACTTTGCTCAACTTTCTTTTTGATTTTGTTACACTCTGAAACACAATTTCTCTTTTAACTATTAGTTAATTTAAATCTGAATACTGTAGATTTCAATATTCTCTCATTCTCTGAGCTGATTTATATACTCTATACCCTTTACCCAGAGATCCACTTCTGTTCAACACATTAATGATCTAGAATCAGGGTTCTTTAGGTCTTAGACTTGTTCTTTTAAAGTCTTTAGCTGACTGAGGCCATGAAGTCTCTAGGTCTGCACTCCAGTGGGTACAGACAACTGTTGCTTAGGACAAATACCTCAGGGCACTCTAAAGTTTACCCCCAAAATGCCTTGAGCCAGATCTGTTAGAACCTTTACTAGAACATGCACATTGGCAAGAGAAAAAACTAACTCTGTTTACACAGGCTGCAAATAATGCCTTTGGAGACTGTCATACAAAATCTAATTTCTTAATTTCTGCTGAAACTCCTAATGCCAATAGATCTTTAATATCAGATAGATTATATATTGGGCCAAACAGACTTCCTGTGGTCCCCTTTTCTTTTAACTTTTTGACTTGCACTTGGAGGTAAGTGCAAAAGGGATAATTAAGAAAAACAAACATATAGTTGGTATTGCCCTAGGAGCTATAACATCTGACCAAATTATTTCCCAGGGCACTGTTTATAAAACTCATCAAATCTCTGGAGGAAACTGGCCCCAAAGGCCTAGACTATCCCTTTTTGGCAAATTGATTTTATAGATTTCCCTCCAGATTTAGACTTTTCTCACTGTGTGCTTATTGTTTATATAATTAGTGGATTGAATGTTATTTAACAAGATATGCTGTGCTATAAGAGTGGCAAAGAAAAGAAAGATGGAGACTTTACCTCTTTTGTGTTTACATGGATGGAGCTGGAACATATTCTTCTTAGCAAAGTATCTCAAGAATGAAAGAAAAAGTATCCAATGTACTCAGCCCTACTATGAAGCTAATTTAAAGGTTACATATGAAGGCTATAACCCAACTATAGCACAAGAATATGGGGAAAGGGGAAAGGGATAAAGGGGGAGTGGAGGGAGGGTAATTGGTGGGGCCACACCTATGGTGCATCTTAGAAGGGTACAGGCAAAACTTACTAAATGCAGAATACAAATGTCTTCATACAATAACTAAGAAAAATGCCATGAAGGCTATGTTAAACAGCCAAGATGAAAAGCTAATCAAGGACACAATTCACTTCACAGTAGCTTAAAACAAAAATGAAATACCTAGGGTGGTGCCTGTGGCTCATTGAGTAGTGCACTGGCCCCATATAACAAAGATGGTGGGTTCAAACCTGGCCTCACCTGAACTGCAAAACAGAAAAATAGCCAAGCGTTGTGGCAGGCACCTGTAGTCCCAGCTACTCCTGAAGCTGAGGCAAGAGAATCACCTAAGCCCAGGAGTTGGAGGTTACCTTGAGCTGTGTGATGCCACGGCACTCTACCAAGGGCAATAAAGTGAGACTCTGTCTCTACAAAAAAAAAATGAAATACCTAGAATATCCATAGCAGTAGAGGTGACGTATCTCTACAAAGAAAATTACAAAACCCTAAGAAAAGAAATAGCAGACGATATTAACAAATGGAAGAACATACCATGCTCATAGCTGTGAAGAATCAGCATTATCAAAATGGCTATACTTTCCAAAGCAATCTACAGATTCAGTGCAATCCCCATTAAAATACTACCATCATACTTTCATGATTTGTATAAAATAATTATTCATTTTGTGTAGAACCAGAATAAACGCCGTATAGCTGAGGCAATTCTTAGTAAAAAAAAAAAAAAAAAAGACCAGAGGTATCACCCTACCAGACTTTCGGCTATGCTACAAAGCCATAGTGATCAAAACAGCATGGTTATTGGCACAAAAATAGAGACACTGACATTTGGAACCAAATAGAAAACCATCAGAGGAAACTAACATCTTACAGCCACCTGATCTTCAATAAACTGAAAAAGAACATACACTGGGAAAAAGAATCTCTATTCAATAAATGGTGTTGGGAGAACTGGATAACCATACATAAAAGACTGAAACTGGACCCACACCTCTCACCACTTACAAAAATTGATTCAAGAAGGATGAAAGATTTAAATCTAAGGCATTAAACAATAAAAATCCTCAAAGAACATGTGGGGGAAACACTTGAAGATATAGACCTGAGGAAAGACTTTATGAAGAAGACTTCCACGGCAATTGCAAAAACAACAAAAATAAACAAAAAAAAATAATTAATTAAACTGAAAAGCTTCTGTACAGCTAAGGAGACAACAACTAAACCAAATAGACAACCTTCAGAATAGGAAAAGATATTTGCATATTATAAACGGACAAAAGCATGATAACTAGGATCTACAGAGAATTCAAATTAATCAACAAAAAATAGACCAAACAATCTCGTATATCACTGGGCAAGCGACATGAATAGAACCTTCTCTAAAGAAGACAAACAAATGGCTAACAAACCTATGAAAAAAGGCTCATTGTCCCTAATTATCAGAGAAATGCAAATCAAAACCACCCTGACCTAACTCCAGTGAGAATGGCCCACATCACAAAGTGTCAAAGCTGCAGATCCTGGCATGGATACAGAGAGAACATTTTTACACTGCTGGCAGGACTGCAAACTAATACAACTTTTTTGGAAGGAAGTATGGAGAATCCTCAAAGAACTCAAATTACACCTCCCATTTGATCCTGCAATTCCTTTACTAGGTATCTAACCAGAAGAAAGAAAATCTTTTTATCATAAGGACATTTGCACTAGACTGTTTATCGCAGCTCAATTTATAATCGCCAAATGTGGAAACAGCCTAAATGCCCACCAACCCAGGAATGGATTAACAAGTTGTGGCATAGGTAAGCTATGGAATACTATGTAGCCATTAAAACAGATGGAAACTTTAAATCTTTTGTATTAACTTTATACCTCCTGGATGGAGGTAGAACACATTCTTCCTAGTAAAACATTACAAGAATGGAGAAGCAAGAATCCAGAGTACTCAGTTCCAACATGAAGGCAGTAGATAAGCTAATACATGGGGGGTAGAGGAATGACCAAGTGGGTGGAGGGGATAAGGGGAGTCACACTGTATGGCACACCTCTTGGGGGTGGGACACAATTATGAGAGGGACTGTATCTAACAAAGGCAATCAGTGTAACCTAATTCTTTGCACTCTCAATGAATCTCAAACAATTTTAAAATATTTTAAAAAATAAATTGATTGTTAAAGAAAATTTAGAAAATGTGCACCATGTGAGCAAAAGCTTTAAAAGGCATACTTTGGATTGAACCCCAAGAACAGCCAGCTAACTTTTCTTCAAGAGAATAAAAAAGAGAAGCTATTTTATAAGAGTAATGAAGTGTAATTGTGTCTTCCACTTAAGGAGAATTTGGAGAAGCTTGGTTATCTGGGGAATTTGTACTTATATAAACTATCATCATTATTGTGTGGATCAAGGGATAAGAGAAAATGTACTTGGAGTGCATTAAAAAATGATAATAGGTAATGCATGTCATCATTTAAAGTGGTGCCTGAATGAACTGACCAATCAGAGACAAGATAGAGATACACTCCATCAAAGATAAGCAAAGGGGTATTTTTGTTTTGTCTTAAAGTGGATTTCATTTTCAAGTAAAATGTAATTCTTATTTAATAGGAAATATTCACAAGCTGACACCAGTGAAGGAGTATTGAGCAATGTGGTTGCTGCCAGAGTAGTTACTATCAAGTGCAATGTCAGCAGAAACACCAGCGGCCAGTTAGGAAGTAAATGGGGCAGGAGAAGATGTGGGTCGAGATCAATTTAGATTTCTAGCGTATTAGACATTACTCATTACCGCTTTGCCAGCATGAGGGACTTCCCTGGGTGACTCACTGCTGTTGGATCTGTAAATTAGGGAGGAAAGATCCCAAATGAGTGTGTGCATGATATATCATACACATAGAAGTATATAAAATACAGCTGTATAGTTTGAAATTAAAGAACAAGATAAACACCTGTGTGGTCAATGTCTAGGCTGGAAAATAAAATACCACCAGGTCACTAGATGATGTTTTATGCCTTTTTCAAACATCCTTCATTTTGAATGTTAGGTTAATCACTCTCTTGCTTCCCTATCTAGTTTTATTACACATGTATACAGTCTTTGATTACAAATACATTTCTTACTTTTCTTGTTTTTAAATTTTCTCATTTTTAAATGAGAATCATATAGCTTTCATTTTTCTGATAACCATCATGGCTTTGACAAACTTTATAGCTGAGCTATAATCTATTCATTTATTCATTTACTGCATAGCCTTCCATTGTTTGAATGGCCATGACGTATGAAACCACTTCACCATTGATGGACTTTCAGGTTATTTCCAATTTGAGACTGTTATGAGCAAGATCTCTTGTACATTTGTATACATGTTTCTTGGTGTGTAAACTTAGGGATGGAATTGCAGAATTGTAAGATACATGCATATTCAGTTTTACTCTATCATGCCAAACTATTCCCAGAGAAGTGATGCTAATCAACATTTTTCCCAGCAGAGGATGAGCATTCTCAAGCTTCATTCTCCAGCCAGAGTTTGATACTGTTCCACTTTTTTTTTTAATTTAATTTAATTTTCTTTTTTTTTCTTTTTTTTTATTGAATCATAGCTGTGTACATTAATTCAACCATGGGGTACAGTGTGGGGGCTTCACATGCAATCTGAGATATTTTATCAACCTGATTGACATACTGTTCATGATATTTTCTCGTTTACTATATGAAAACATT
>CAUYON010061805.1:0-15192 GCA_963573935.1 Arctocebus calabarensis
GCCCCTTCCTCCCCCTACTCACTTGTAAGCTTTAAAAACTGGCTTTCCGCAGCCATTAAACGGACCTTGACAAGAAATCTGCTTGGTCTCGTTCTCTCTTTCTCGCCCATTCCTTTTCAGGCTCGGTCCCCCTCGCCCCCACGAATAACCGCGTCCCGCGGGCGGGCCGGGACAATGGGACAAACATCCCAATTTAAAAATAGGAAATTTGAAGAGATACTTCACATAAGAAGATATGTGAATGTCCATTCAGCACATAAAATGATTAGCCCTTCAAGAAATACAAGTTAAGACCACAATGATAGTCCAGGTGTGGTGGCTCACACCTGTAATCCTAGCACTCTGGGAGGCCAAGGCAGGTAGATTGCCTGGGCTCACGTGTTCAACACTAGCCTGAGCCAGAGTGAGACTTCATCTCTAAAAAAAAAAAGGGCCAGGTATTGTGGCGAGTGCGTATCCCAGCTACCTGGGAGGCTAAGACAAGAGAATTACTTGAGCCCAAGAGTTTGAGGTTGCTGTGAGCTGTGACGCATAGCACATTACTGGGGCGAAAAAATGAGACTCTGTCTTAGGGAAAAAAAAAAAAAAGAATCACAATGATACTATTACTCATCTATTAGAATAGCTAAAATTAAAAAGTTAGACCATGGCAAGTGTTTGCATCTGGAGAAAATAGTATTCTCATAAAATTCATAAAATGGCACAGAGATCTTGGAAAACAGTTTGGCATTTTCTTTAAGTTACACATACACCATAGGAAGTCATCCCATACTTAGGTATTTAAGAGACACAACAAAGACTCACAAACCAATATTCAAGGAAGCAGTGTCTAGAACAGCCAAGAGCTGGAAACAGCCCAAACACTCATCAACAGATAAATTGATAAATTGTGGTCTATTCCTAGAGTAGAATATGCCACTGAATGATCAAACAGAGAACCATTGCTACATGTAGCAACATGAGCCTCAAAGTAAATGTACTGAATGAAAAAGGCCAGACCAAAAAAAAGTACATATTTTGTGATTCCATTAATACAAAATTCTACATATTCTTATCTGGAGTGAAACTTTCATAGCAATATAAAATATCAAGAACAAAGGGTAATATTCCAAGATATAATTTTTCTATGTGCATATTTTAAAAAGCAATTGGAAAATCAATTCTCCAGAGAAAAAGTTTAGAATTTAAAGGCCAAGAGTGGGCATGGTGGCTCATGGCTGTAATCCTAGCACTCTAGGAGGCCAAGGCAGGTAGATTACAGGTGGATTGATCGCAAGTTCTAGACCAGCCTGAGCAAAAGCAAGATCCTGTTTCTACTAACAATAGAAAAACAAAGGCAAGAGGATCATTTGAGCCCAAGAGTTGGAGGTTGCTGTGAGCTATGACACATGGTACTCTACCCAGGGTGATAACTGAGACTTAAAAAAAAAAAAAAAAGCACCAGGCATGGTGGCTCATGCCTGAAATCCAACACTCTGGGAGGTCAGGCAGGTGGATTGCCTGAGCTCACAGGTTTGGAACCAGCCTAAGCCCAGCAAGGCCCCGTCTCTAAAAGTAGCCAGGCATTGTAGCAGGTGCCTGTAGTCCCAGCTACTTGGGAGGCTGAGGCCAGAGAATAGCTTGAGCCCAGGAGTTTTAGGTTGCTGTGAGCTATGACACCAAGGCACTCTACTGAGGGCAACAAAGTGAGACTCTGTCTCAAAAAAAAAAAAAAAAGAATGTAAAGGCCAGAATATATTTTCAAAAAGACTTTTTAAAAGTCTTATCAAGTTGTCAGAACTAAAGAAACTGTTCCCAGGCCAAAGATTGAGTTTAAAAAAAAAAACCCACAAGATATGCAAGCCAAAAAATTTTTGTTTCTGAGATTTTGTTGGGGGGAATAACTGAGATTATAAATCCACACTGTACCTCCTCTCAGGTCCCACAGCTTCTGTGTTCTTTCTGGCCATCATTACTTCTCTTCTCTAGACCAGACTCTCTACCTTGTAGGGAGCGCAAAGTACGTGGGGCCAGAAGACTTACAAATATGAATTTGAAGACAAGCAAGAATTCTTAAATATGGTGTGTGCCTAAGTCATCAGAGGAAAGAGAATGATCAGCTAGTTTAGTCCCCTGGAGATTAAACAGTTTCTAAACTCAAGTGGTTTATGTAGAACAGATAAACTTCACGTGATGACAAAAGGTAACACAGAGAGTTCAGAGCAGAGATCTCCTGAGCAGAAAGCATCGGTGGGTGGAGGAAGGGACGCAGGTGTCACTTCTCTACACAGAGGTGCTGCAAGGCACCAGGGGTTGCCCTAGGCACCCGGACTGAGCAAGACAAGGTCGCTGCATCCCCTTTCCCAGTAGGCACAGAGGTACAAATTACAACACGTGATGGCATCCGGAGTTGGCAGAGGGAACAGCGAAATCTGTTCTCTCCTTTACCACTGGGGAAAGAGTAAACCGGTTACACTGCTGGACAGTAATTTAGCAGTTTCTACTAATATTTTAAAAAATGTGCCCGAGCATCTTAGGTTAGCATTCCTATTTCTAATCTGTTCTGCATAAATACAGCATTAAATGTGGTTTCTCTGTATGCGTCCATACTATAAAGGAAGTTTGCTGCATCACCTTGCCACTATAAGAAAATAGGAAACAGCCTAAGTGTCCGTCAGTAGGGGAATAGCTAAATAACATCTGATGTATCCACACTGTACGGCTGCTGAAGATTGAGGCAGACGTACACATGTTCAGCAGAAGAGATTATTATTAACATAATATTAAAGCAAACTGCATGTAAAATCGTACAGAAAACTTGCTAGACATCAAACTGTTAGGCATTTACCTTTTGGGGTAGGAATGGAGGTCGAGAGGAAGGCATGTCTCATCGATATACTTGTGTATGCATTCAAGTGCTAAAGACGGTGGCTGATTTTCCCTTTCTCTGTTGTGTTTTTAAGTATTTGTCTAAAAGCCTTATAAATGAATGATATCCAAGGCTATTAAACATGTGTCTAAGACAGAGACAGAGAGAAAGCTGGCATCCTTGAACTCTGTGATCAGCCACTGACCACAGCTGTGGTCTCTGCAGAGCTCTGTTCCAGGCAGGGACTGCTCCTACCTGGAGCCTCAGTTCAAACCTGGTCTGGCCTCTGGTGTCTGGACCATCTCATGCCATCCCAAGACTTGTTTCAATTGGTGGAGAAGTGAGCTCCACTGTTCAGCTGGGGAGCTCTCATTGGGGTCCGATTTCTTTACTTTCTATCACCATCTGAATGGTAGAATTAGGGTGTGACCTCAGGGAAAGGGGCAGAGGCTCTCATGTGGCACAGGCTCGTGGGGTGGGGTTCCTATTCATTGAGGAGCAAAGCCACACAGGGTGGGGATCCACGCAGGGCAGGCCGGTTTCTCAAGACCTTAATGTCTCCACCCTTCCTTGGGTTGATTTGTTAAACTAGATCTTCATGTGTGTGAATGTGGGACAAAAATCTTACAAATAGCGATGAGTGCAAAGAGCAAGTTCCAAAAAGATACGTAACAGCAGAATATCTACAACTACATTACGAGCACACAACACCGTAGTTTGCTTAGGGGTAATACGCAGAGGAGGTAGAAGAGACGTGCACGAGAAAGGAACTTTCAGTGCATGT
The DNA here is from genome assembly GCA_963573935.1 of Arctocebus calabarensis. Lineage (NCBI taxonomy): Eukaryota > Metazoa > Chordata > Mammalia > Primates > Lorisidae > Arctocebus > Arctocebus calabarensis. The sequence continues at coordinate 3,633 of CAUYON010061805.1, forward strand.
TAGCTATGAGCTCTGAGGCTGGAAGGACGGGAAGGAAGGGGGTAAAGTTTTAACTGTACCTATTAAAATTGATTTCTCTGAAAACAAAGCTATCTGAGGCAAGCTATATGAAAATGTTAACTGGAACTGGCAAGTGCATGCATGCCGACTTTGTTATTTTGTTTCATAATTTGAAAACTAAATTGCTCTGCAAAGGACATCCTCTGACTCTTCCATTTCAATTTGTGGTATATTTTCCCTCTAAAATGGCTAACAGAGAAAATGGAAATACTTACCTAACATAGGAAATACTTGCAGTTTTTTAGGTTCATTTCCGACTACTACGCGTGCTTTTGATGTTGACTGTGAGCCCTGGATAATTTGTTGCTGCACACTTTGTTCCAAAGACCAAGCTGATGAAAGCTCCTGGCTTGTCTTCTCCAAGTAGCTCGTGTGGATACGATGCAAATACAAGTAAAACAGAGCTGTCCACACCCCAAACGTCAAGGACCCATAGAATAAACATCGAATTATGACATTTCTCGTTGTAAGCTTAGTCTTATCCATGGTCCATTTTTCTATTTCCTAAAGAAATGTTTAAGAGAAGCAGTATTAGATGCTCCAAAAGTTTGTAGATCAGCTACTTGACTCAAATTCAGTGTTCAGTGTTTTAAAGACAGGTATCAGTACCTTGTCATAAACATAAAGTGCATCTTTGTTCTGTTAGCACAAGCTCTTTTTTTGTTAATTTGTGGTTTTCTTTTATGTTGTTTGTTTTGAAGACAGGGCCTCTCTCTGCTGCCTAGACTAGAGTGCAGTGGCAGCATCGTAACTCTGAGCAACCTCAGACTCCTGGCTTCACAGCGATCCTCCTGCCATAGCCCCATACGTAGCCTGGGACTGCAGGCCCACATCACAGCAGCTGGCTAATTTTTCTATTTTTTGTAGAGCTGGGATCTCACTGTGTTGCTGAGTCTGTTCCCTGACCTCAAGCCATCCTCCTGCCTCAGCCTCCCAAAGTGCTAGGATTACAAGCATGAGCCCCCACACCCCATCTAGCCCAAACTCTTACAATTGACATTCATTAGATTACTTAACACCAAAATGTATAACATGTTTATAAAGAATATACACCCATGTAAAGTCATTGGCGCATACCCCTGTGCGTAAAGGAAATGAGGTGAACAAAGGCTTGCCCATCCTTAGTGCATGCCAAATCCATCCTGGAGCCATAGCAGGGGTCTCTAAAAATCTGATTTGACACACATCAAGTTGTTAAAAATGTAAAAAACATAACATCACATGCTGGAGAGAAAGTGGGCAACAAGAACTGTGGCCCACTGTAGATGGGTACAATCAATTTGGCAGCATGGAGCTGTGGGTGTATACACATATAGTGAGATGAAGCAGGCCCCTCCCCAGGAATCTAGCCTACAGAGACTCGCATTAGACATGTGTCTCACCTAAAGAGATGCATCATGAGATGTGCACAAGAGTGTTTAGGGAAGTAATGCCATAGTAGTGAAAAAGTAAATACAGCTTAAGTTTCCATCAACAGGAGAATTGATAAAATGGCTCAATTGGCAATACACACATCATGGTCATAAAATTTAAAAAAACAATGTGCAAAAAACCAAGTAGGGTACAATGTAAATGTGACACCCATGAGCAGCAGCACAATAGTTTATATTCTCATATGTAGCAAAGGCAGGGAAAATTCTGTGCACGGGAGTGATGTACACAGATTTACTACAGTGATTGCCTCCAGGGAGAGGTGGTGGGGCTGGGGAATAAAGGGCTCCTACTGCTTCCTTTTTATTTTTATATTTATTATTATTTTTAAGACAGAGTCTCACTATGTCACCCTCAGTAGAGTGCTGTAGCATCACAGCTCATAGCAACCTCAAACTCTTGGGCTTAAGCGATTCTCTTGCCTCGCCTCCTTAAGTAGCTGGGACTACAGGTGCCTACCACAATGCCTGGCTATGTGTTGTTGTTGTTGTTGTGGTTGTCATTGTTATTTAGCAGGCCCGGGCCTGCCAGCCCTGCTGTATGTGGCTGGCACCCTACCCACTGACCTATGGGCACTGAGCCTACTGCTTATTGCTTATTCAACTCTGGGCACGATGGCTCAGACCTGTAAGCCTAGCACTCTGGGAGGCCGAGATGGGTGCATTGCTTGCGCTCTCGAATTCCAGACCAGCCTGAGCCAGAGTGAGACCCCTTGTCTAAAAACAGCCAGGAATTGTGCAGGAGCCTATAGTCCCAGCTATTAGAGGCTGACACAAGAGGATCACTTGAGTCCAAGAGTCTGAGGATGCTGTGAGCTATGATGTCACAGCATTCTACCCTGGGGGACAAAGTGAGACTTTGTCTCAAAAAAAAAAAGGCAGTGCCTGTGGCTCAGTGAGTAGGGCGCCGGCTCCATACACCAGAGGTGGTGGGTTCAAACCCAGCCCCAGCCAAAAACTATAAAAAAAAAAAAGAAAAAGGCAAAGAGATCTCATTTGATAAAGCTGATGCATATGACAGAGCTTTTGGGACATTTTTCTTCTACATTCCCATTATGCTTAAGTTGTTCATAATTTATAAAAATAAAAAAGGAAGGTACTGAGAGGCTCTCTTTAAAGATGACAGATGGAACACGTCATCTCCTCTCCATCTTGACACAATGATGAATTAAAAATAAAGCTAAAATTTTTAACACATGCTTGGAAAACAGGAAGTTGTTGGACATGTGATGACACTTTGGAAAGACAGAGGATGTCACGGCCCACAGTGTGCAGAGGGAGGACACTGCAGTGGAAACGAGTCTGAGCCCAGAGCAGCTCAGGGCTTCAGGTGACACACGGCTGGGGAAGGCCACACAGCAGGGGTCAGACCAGTCGTCTCTCTTCACCCATCCCTGCACGGAGAAGTCCAGTCTTCTCTGGAAAAATGGAACTACAGAGGAAAGTTCGGGGCTGAAATCAAGAGAGTTGATAAAAATGTCTGGATGTGTACTTGGGAGGCTGAGTCAGGGGGCTTCCCTTGAGCCTAGAAGTTAGAGGCTGCCCTGAGCTATGATGATGTTGCTGCCCTCCAGCCTGGGCAACTGAGTGAGATCCCCATGTCTAAAAAAAAAAAAATGAAGGAAAAGGCTCAGCGCCTGTAGCTCAGCAGCTAGGGCACCCGTCACATACACCGGCGCTGGCGGGTTCCAATCCAGCCCCGGCCTGCCAAACAACAGTGACAACTACAACCAAAAAGAAGCCAGCCGTTGTGACGGGCGCCTGCAGTTCCAGCTACTCGGGAGGTGGAGGCCAGAGACTTGCTTGAGCCCAAGAATTTGAAGTTGCTGTGAAATATGATGCCACAGCCCTTTACCCAGGGCGACAGCTTGAGACTCTGTCTAAAAAAAAAAAAGAGGGAAAAGTCTGGACGTGTGAAAGGGCGGCACTCAACCACTCAACCGGCATAAACCTCACAGAACACCAGGGCTTGTAGGAAAGGCCTTTGGCGGGGAAAGGAGGAGGGGAGAGAGAACGGGGAGGAGAGAGGAGAGGAGAGGGGAGAGAGAGGGAAGACACATGGAGGGAGAGAGGAGGAAGAGAAGAGAGAAGAGAAGAGAGAGACACGAGATACACAGGGGTTTGGAGGAGCGTAAGAGACAGGGGCACCTGATACCCATATAGACTCGGTTGGGGGAGGGGTCGGGATGGTAGAACAGCCAAGAAGGGGTTACTGCTCTGGCGCCAAGAGCCAGGGGCGGGCATAAGTTTGAGCTTTTCAGTGGGTAATTGGGAAAGGGAGATGAAGTTTTGCAATTATCTAACAACGCGGAGTGTTTGCATCACTCAGCTCTCTGTCTCTCCTCCCACACCAGAGTCTGCAGCCAGGTTGCTCCTTCTGAATTGGGAGATAGAGAGATCGACGTCTCCACCCAGTCAAAATTCAATCAAGCTGGACAGCGGAATGAAGATATTTGTAGATATGTAAAGGGCTATTTTTGAGAAAACACATGTGGACCATAAAGGCCAACAAAGCAACAAGTGAATAAAGATGGTACAAACCCAGGGCACTGAATCCAACCCTGGGCAGGACAGGGAAGTCCCCAGATCACAGTCAGAGAGCAGCCAGACGGTGTGGCAGGGGCAGTGGTTGAAAGAATGTCAGATTTGTATTAAAAAAAAAAAATCACAGATTAGAAAAATGGCAGTTATGTAAGAAAGAAATGATGTATAAAATAAATCAAACAAGAAATAGAAGTCTAGTTTCATTATTTAAAATATGAAACTAACTGTCATAAGAAATAGATTGAAGGGCAGGGCTGTGGCTCATCGAGTAGGGCACCAACCCCATATACCAAGGGTAGCAGGTTCAAACCCAGCCCCAGCCAAACTGCAACCAAAAAAATAGCCGGGCATTGGGGTGGGCACCTGTACTCCCAGCTACTTGGGAGGCTGAGGCAAGAGAATCACCTAAGCCCAAGAGCTGGAGGTTGCTGTGAGCTGTGACACCACAGCACTCTACCCAGGGTGATAGAGTGAGACTCTGTCTCAAAAAAAAAAAAAAAGAAAAGAAAAGAAAAAAAGAAATAAATTGTCAAAAGCTACTGCTGTTCGGGAGCAGAGCTGGGCACTAGGGCACGCACTGGGTGGGGATCTGCTGACTTTCTTTTTAAGAATATGTTTTTATCCTTTATATGCATGCTTTATACTGCAAAACATTTTTAAATTTTTTTTTTGGAGACATAGTCTCACCCTGTTGCCCTGGGTAGAGCGCTGTGACATCACAGCTCACAGCAATCTCCAACTCTTGGGCTTAAGTGATTCTCTTGCCTCAGCCTCCCGGGTAGCTGGGACTACAGGCACCTGCCACAGCGTCCGGCTATTTTTTGTTGCAGTTGCCCCTGCTGTTTTTAGCTGGCAGGGGCTGGGTTTGAACCTGCCACCCTCAGTATATGGGGCTGGCGCCCTACCCACTGAGCTATAGGCGCCACCCTTTTAAAAAGTTTTTTTAAAGGATCCTGTGACATCCACCTCTGTAGCTGGAAAAGGTGATCAATGAAATGAGCCTCTACCTCTCCAAGTCTCTTAGTCTAGGACCCCTGGGCCCTTCTAGCAAGAGCACTAACAAATTCTTGTGTTGCAAAGCAGAACTCATCCTAGTTCTCTGGAATTTGCACCTCACCTCCCACCCTACTCTGCATCCTTACAAAACACAGAAAATCGCTCCTACCGTGAGAGAGATCTCAGCAGCCTGTGACTGGCTATTCAACTCTTCGTCTTCAGATGAAAATCATGCAATTATTTTCTTCATTAAAATTTGCTGAATTCACTTGCTAGAAAAACACAGAAGCAATATGTAAAACATGTTTTGATGATTTGTATGTAGAGCAAGTAAAATTTTAAGCACACTTAAAGAGACCCAGGAGCTGACTAAAAGCATCCTGTAAAGAAGAAAAAAATGCAGCTAGTAATCACCAACACACACGCATCCAAATCCTAAACCAAATCTGGATTTACATTCATTAGGTGTGTTTTAAAATGTGAGACTTTAGAGCCAGGAAAACATGACCATACTTAGATACTGCTACAACTAGTTTTTCTGTAAATAATTAGCGTTTAAATTTTTTAAATCTTTGTTTATTTTGGAGACAAGAGTCTCACTTTGTTGCTCCCAGTAGAGTGCTGTAGCATCACAGCTCACAGCAACCTTAAACTCTTGGGCTCAAGAGATCCTCTGGCCTCAGCCTCCCAAGTAGCTAGGATAGGTGCCCGCCACAATGACCGGCTATTTTAGAGATAGCATCTTGATCTTGCTCAGGCTCATCCTGAACTTCTGAGCTAAAGCGATCCTCTCGCCTCAGCCTCCCAATGTGCTAGGATTACAGGTGACAGCCACCGCACCCGGCTAATAAGCAGCGTTTTTAAACCCTAGATTTCCTAGGATGATCTTAATAATGATCTTCACGCAAGATCTATAACATCCTGACACTAAGGGCTTTTTATCTATTGTGTTGTTTTTTTTTTTTTTTTTGAGACAGTCTTGTTTTGTCACCCTTGGTAGAATGCCCTGGTGTCATAGCTCACAGCAACCTCAAACTCTTGGGCTCAAGCGATTCTCTTGCTCAGCCTCCCAAGGAGCTGGGTCTATAGGCGCCTGCCACAACGCCCAGCTACTTTTTTTTAGACATGAGGTATTGCTCTGGCTCAGGTTGATCTCAAACTCATGAGCTCAGGCAATCTACCTTTAGGCCTTTATTGTGTTTTTCTGAATAAGTAATACATTTACTTGGTATAGATTTTAAGAGCATAAAGATGTACATGATCAAACTTGGCCCTGTTTTTAAAGAACTAAAGCCACTGCAATGTCCAAAGCCACCTTTAAGGTGGCATAACCAGCCTGGTGCTGTTCTCCTTTTTAACAAACTCAGATAAACTCCCATCAGGAGTCAGTGATTTGATGCGCTGTTTCCACTGACTCCAGGTGGAAGCCCCCCATCTTTGTGTCCACTTTTTGCACAGGGTGCTCACTCCACTTACCATTGAGATAGTTGCACAGGCTGCCTTGTGACTGATGTGTTTTCCAGGCAGGGTCATAGGTGAAATCAGGCAGGGGTGTATGGTGAATGAGTTGAAAGGTGTAATTTTTTTCTGGACAGCAGAATTTGAGGTGCCTGGATGCTGAGAGAGTACAGGGTGGCCCTGCCTACTTGGGAGTGTTGAAAACACTGCATCTGGCTGTCTCACAAAGCCCGATGACATCACACAGGGTGTCATGGGTCCTAGAGCCACAGCCTGCGAGCTCCAACTGCCAGGTGGAATCCAGGAGTTCCGAAGTTCAAAGGTCTTTTGAGAGAGACAAAATCTTACCTCACAGCTGGAGAAATAGGGACAGCCTCTTATGAGGCAAGGTCAAAATCCAGGGGGACCCCTCTCTTTAGCTTAGGCCTCACTTTCATCTCTTCCAAAATAAACTTAAGAAAAAGAACTGGCAGTGCCTGTGGCTCAAAGGAGTAGGGCGCTGGCCCCTTATGCCAGAGGCGGTGGGTTCAAACCCAGCCCCAGCTAAAAACTGCAAAAAAAGAAAAAAAAAAAAGAGCAGACTTTCAGAATACCTCAGGAAATTTAAGGATGAGCCAGAGGTTATTTGACTACCTTTCACTCTATTACTAAATATTTATGTTAACACAGGCGTTCAGCCAAATGTTGCTGAATTTCCTTCTTTCTTAACATATCTGACCAAAATTGACCCTCTACTCTTTGAAGAGGTGATTTCACATTTTTCCCAGATCCAGACATCTTCAGAGTCTGTGAGAGGAACAAGGTGGGTTGGGGCCCTTATATAAACCTCTCGTGGGCAAACTAGATGGGCAATACTGACCTCCTGGGGCAGACACAGTGGGCAGTAATGAATTTCTGAGGCAGATACGATGGGCAATAATAACGAACTCCTGGTCGGGAATGATGGCTCACACCTGTAATCCTAGCACTCTGGGAGGCCAAGGCAGGTGAATTGCCTGAGCTCACGAGTTCAAGACCAGCCCAAGCAATAGCAAGACCCTGTCTCTAAAAATAGCTGGGTGTCATGGCAGACACCTGTATTAGGGAGGCTGAGGCAAAAGGATTGCTTTGAGCCCAAGAGTTTGAGGTTGCTGTGAGCTATGATGTCACAGTACCCTACAGGGAAACAAAGTGACAGTATCTCAAATAGTAATAATAATAATAGTAATAATGATCTGCTGGGGCAGATACAATGGTCAATAATGAATTCCTGGAGAAGATAAAATGGGCAATACTGACCTCCTGGGGCAGATACAATATGCAATACTGACCTCCTGTGGAAGATAGATGGGCAACAATGATCCTCTGGGTCAAATAAAAGGGGCAGTAATGACCTCCTGGGGCAGATAATTGTATAGTAATGACTTCCTGGGGCTCAACTTCTGGGGAAAATACAGTAATCAATGATGAACTCCTGGAGAATATACGTTGGACAACAATGACCTCCTGGGACCCATGGAAGGGCAATAATGAGCTCTGGGGGCAGATAAAATGTGCAATAACGACCAACTGGGGCAGACACAGTGGGAAACAATGACCTCCTGGGGCATATATCTGGGATAAAATGACCTGGGGCCAATACATTGGCAAAAGAGGTTTTGGGGCAGCTACAATGGACAATAATGTCCTCCTAGGGCAGATAGATGGGTAGTGATTACCTCCTGGGGGAAATAAAATGAGCAATGACCCCTGGGGGAGGTCCAATGCACAGTAATAATCTGCTGGACATACAGAGGGGCAATACTGACCTCCTGGGGCAGATGCCTGGTGATAACGACTTCCTAGGGCTCATAGATGGGCAATAATTACCTCCTAGGGCAGATACAATGGACAATACTGATCTCCTGGGCAGACAGATGGGAAATAATGACCTCCTTGGGCTGACAGATGGACAATATTGACCTTTTGAGGAAGATAGAGGGGCAATGCTGCCCTCCCAAGGATGATACAAAGGGTAGCAATCCCCTCCTAGGGCTCACACAATGAGCAGGAAGGGCCTCCTACTGCGGATACAATGGAAAATAGTTGCTTCCTGGGGGCAGATACCATGGGCAACAGAGACTTCTTGGGCAAATTCTTCAGGCAATGATGACCTCCTGGGGCAAAGAAAATAGGCAGTGATGACCTTCTGGGGAAGGAAGAATCCACAGTAATAACCTCCTGGGCAGATAGATGGGTGATAATGATCTGTGGAGGCAGATACAATGGGCTGCGATAACCCCCTGGAGCAGGACAATGAGCAATAATCACATCCATGGCCAAGACGTTGGGCAATAATGACCCCTGGAACTCATGCAATGGACCTTAATGACCTTCTGGAGCATAGACCAGCAAGTATGATGTGGGGGGGAGGGCTGTTAGATGGACGGTAGTGACCCCCTGGGGTGGATAGATAGGTGATAATGACCTCCTGTGGAAGATAGATGGGCAAGAATGCCTCCTGGAGCAAATGCATTGGACAGTAATGATCTAAGGCAGGTAAAATAGACAATAAGAACTTCCTGGACAAATACATTGGGTGTTCATGACCTCCTGGGGAAGATAGTTGGGCAATAATGATCTCTTGGGGAAGATGAATGGGCAATAATGACCTCCTGGGGCAGATACCTCTGGCAGAGTGCCATACCTCTTGGTCTGGGCAAAGGCTTCTTGAAGCCTACATATACTGACATTTACTGGGCTGTTCACTGAAGGTTTGTGCATGTTGTTGTGTGTGTGTCATACCCTCAAAAACCTAAGGGGGAAAATAGCAAGTCAACATAACTTTTGATTTTTTTTTTTTTTTGAGACAGAGCCTCAAGTTGTCACCCTGGATAGAGTGCTGTGGCTTCACAGCTCACAGCAACCTCCAATTCCTGGGCTCAAGCGAGTCTCCTGCCTCCGCCTCCCAAGTAGCTGGGACCACAGGCGCCCGCCACAATGCCCGGCCATTTTTTGGTAGCAGCCGTCATTGTTGTTTGGCAGGCCCAGGCTGGATTCAAACCCGCCAGCTCAAGGTGTACGTGGCTGGCGCCTTAGCCTGCTGAGCCACAGGTGCCAAGCCTCAACACAACTTTTGAACAAAGATTTATGAGAGTTTCGCAAGTGTTACATAGTTATCTTGTTATTTTTCATATAAATCAAATGTAAAGATATTTCTGAGAAAGGTGCAGAAATACTTTATTCAAGGACAAGAGTTAGGATTTTATTTATTTTCATTTATTGAAATATAATTCAGGTATCATAAGATGCCATCCATGTTGTAACATATATCCGTACTTTATTCCTTTTAGGGCTGAATAATATTCCATTGTATGAAAATACCACGTTTTATTTATCTATTTATCAACTGGTGAACATTTTAGATTGTTTCCACTTTTTTTGCCATTATGAATAATGCTGCTATGAATATTCATGTACAAGTTTCTGTGTGGACATACGTTTTCAGTAGTCTTGAGTGTAATATACTTAAGAGTAGAATTGCAAATTGTAACTCTATGTTTAATTTTTTGAGTAATTGCCAGTTTGCTTTCCAAAGCCGCTGTACCACAGAATCTTATTTCCAAGATTTTTTTCCCAAAGGAGAGAGAAACAAGTCATTAACTATCCTTCCTAGCCTTGCCCTGTGGATTTCAGACTGCCTAGCCAGACCCTGCGATTGTGTATTTACCAGTTCCTGGCAATACATTTCATCATCTGTCTCTACTATTGGTTCTGTTTCTCAGGCCGACAAACGCATACACCTGTGTAACCCATGCCTGAAAAATATGGTCCCAGGAATTTCCACACACTCTTTCCTTATAATCCTCATCACCACCTGGCCCCAGAAACAAGCACTATTTTGATTTATTTAGCATTACTTTTGCGTATTGTATGTAGCACTTCATGTAAGTGGAAGCATACGGTATGTGGTATTTTGTGTAAGGTTTCTTTCATTAAGCATAGTATTTTTGAGATTCATTCTTTTATTTTTGAGATTGTTTCATGTTATCCGTAGTTTATTTCTTTATAACTGAGTAGTTTCTCTGTTAAAAAGAACTGCAGGCTTGATGTAAGCATTCCACATTGTATATCAAATCAGCACACTGTACCCTCATAAATGCATTAATGTACAAGTTATGACTTAATAAAAAAAAACAAAAACTGTGGGCCAGATGCAGTGGCTCACACCCGTGATCCTAGCACTCTGGGAGGCTGAGGCAGGTGGATTGCCTGAGCTCACTAGTTCGAGACTAGCCCGAAGATGAATGAGACCCACCCCCATCTTTAAAAAAATAGCCGGCGTTGTGGCAGGCGCCTATAGTCCCAGCTACTTGGGAAGCTGAGGCAGGAGGAACATTTGAGCTCAAGAGTTTGAGGTTGCTGTGAGCTGTGACTTCAGGGCACTCTCCCAAGGGTGAAAAAGTGAAACTATGTCTCAATTTAAAAAAAAAAAAAAAAACCCCGTGTGCTGTTTATCTATTGTTTTGTGGATGGACACCTGACATTGAATTTGTTAGTGATTTTATAAATATCACACAAAAAGCATAGGCAGGCAGCAAAAGAAAATAGAAAAATTGGACACCAAAATTTTTAAATTCTGCACATCAAAGAACACTTTGTGTGATAAAGTAACACACAAAACTGGAGAAAATATTTGCAAATCCTACATTTGATAAAGGGTTAATAGCCAGAATGTATAAACTACTCCTACAACTGAACCACAAAAGCAAAACAAAAAACATGATTTAAAAATGGGAAAACATGGCTCAGCGCCTGTGGCTCAACAGGCTAAGGCGCCAGCCACGTACAGCTGAGCTGGAGGGTTTGAATCCAGCCCGGGTCTGCCAAACAACAATGACGGCTGCAACCAAAAAATGGCCAGGCATTGTGGCGGGCGCCTGTGGTCCCAGCTACTTGGGAGGCGGAGGCAGGAGACTCGCTTGAGCCCAGGAATTGGAGGTTGCTGTGAGCTGTGATGCTACAGCACTCTACCCAGGGTGATAGCTTGAGGCTCTGTCTCAAAAAAAAAAAAAAAATAAATAAATAAATAAATAAAATAAAAATGGGAAAGC
>CAUYON010061806.1:0-12915 GCA_963573935.1 Arctocebus calabarensis
CCCAGCTACTAGGAAGGCTGAGGCAAGAGAATCGCTTAAGCCCAAGAGCTGGAGGTTGCTGTGAGCAGTGTGACGCCACGGCACTCTACCCAGGGCGATAAAGTGAGACTCTGTCTCTACAAAAAAAAAAAAAAAAAAAAAAAATACTGGAGATGAATAAAGTTAAATTAATTTTGTCAAAATCAAGAACCACGTATGAGTTTATGGCACCTGATCCAAAACATTTTAGATCCCCTTTTACCCTTCTTTCTGTTTGCCCCCATGCACAGCGACTCTAAAGTCTCCATTACTAGCATGCACTCTTTTGGTGATGAACCAAGTCTAAGTTCTGTTTATCAGAGGGAACTACGTGGCTCCTCCCGCAGCCTCTTTAATCCCCTACCTGGAACCACCCGCTGCTCTGCTCAGACCCCTGCACTGAGGGAAACCCTCCCTATTCCTGTCCCCACGCAGAGCACCAGCGGGGATGCCGACTAGAACGGTTTGGGTTCCTTTTTAGGAAACTCAGGGGTAATTTCCCTTCCTACATAGCAGGACTTGGGAGACTGGAATTCTGGGTGAGATTTTCCTTCTCACTTACTATTCCACAGATATTTACAAAAGGGGTCTGCATCTTTCTAATCAAAAGTTAACCACAAGAAATCCTGTGGACCAAAATGGGTCTCTCTTGGGCACCGCGAGAAGGTTTTGTTTACTGCAGCTCCACCCTTACCATCTGCCTCCAAAAACTTCAATCTGCTTTCAACTTAAATCTGTCCCTTTACATGAGAGAAACAATGGTGCTGTGACATATCTTAAAACAAACAATGACAGAGGAACTTAGAGCAGTCTGCTTCCAAGGTCATGTTACTACCAAAGACGTCCGTGACCTTCCTGTGTCAAACGGTCACCGCCCCATCACTTTCCATCTCACACTGCTGCTTTGTTCTTCTGCAAAAGACTTTTCAGCATCTGATATGCAGACACAGAGCACACATAGTATCTGCTTACTGTCACCAACATTAAGTCTTACCTCAATAAAATATGAGTTCTACAGGGGCAAGGACTTAACAAGAAAGGTTTGTCTTACTTTGTCACCCAGGCTGGAGCTCAGTGGTATGATCACAGCTTACTGTAACCTCCAACTCCTGGACTCAAGTGATCCTCCTGCTTCAGCCGCCCAAGTAGCTGGGGCATCGGGCCTGCACCACCGTACCCTGCTAACGTTTAAATTTTTATAGAGATGGGGACTCACTATGTTGCCCAGGCTGGTCTTGAACTCCTGATCTTAAACGATTCTCTCCCCTACACCTCCCAAAGCGAGAATACAGGCATGAGCCACTATACCTGGACAAAGAATAGCATTATGGAGGCATGATTAACATAAACTTAACTAAAAAAATACACTAACCTGCACATAGTAAGTGTGTACAATTTGCTAAGTTTTCACATATGCACACCCATGAAACTATTACCACAAGAGTGCTTTCTTGTGCTCTTGTGTAATCCTGGTCTCTCTCCCACCCTGTGGTAGGCCGTGACTGACATGCTTTCTGCCATGATAGATTTATTTGTACATTTCAGAACTTAGTGTAAATGGAAGAGTAGAGTACGGACTTCTTGTCTGGCTTCCTTCGCTCAGCACGATTACTTTGACATTCATCCATGTTACTGCACGTATCAATAGTTTATCCATTTTATTGCTGGGTAATATTACAGGCAACAGACGTACCACAATTTATCCATTTACCAGTCAATGGACACACAGGCTGCTTCCAGTTTGTGGCTGTTACAAGTAAAGATGCTATGAGCCTTAATGTTCAGTCTTTGTATAGACACAAGAACTAATTTTGGACAAACAGCAAGGAGAATGGCTGGGTCACATGGCAGGTGTGCACTTGACTTTTCTAGAAATTTCTGCACTGTCTTCATCTGATTTAAAAATTTTCCTATTCCTAATTTAACCAGAGTATTTTGTTTTTGTTTTGTTTATATCAAAAACTGGAGTTTCTTTAATGCTTTTTTCTGCATCTATTCAACAATCATTTATTTTATTTCTTTCATAGTCTGTGAATGAAGATGAATGATGGTGATTGGTTTTTGTAAACCAACTTTACATTCCTGGAATAAGCCACCCTTGTATCTATTGTTGAATGTGATTTGCTAATAGTAAGAATTTCTGCAACCTCGTATTCCTAGAATAAGCCCTTCTTGGTAATGATGTGCTGTTCTTTGTATCTATTGTTGGATTATGATTTGCTAAATTTATGTTAATAACTTTTGCATATATGCTCATTAAGAAAATTGGTCTCTAGTTTCCTTTTTCTGTACTATCTCTCTGCCTTTTGGCATCAGGTTAATGCTAGTCTTACAAATTGAGAAGTACTCTTCATCTTTAATTTATTGGACAAATTTGTACAGAATTGATACTTAAATGTTTGACAGAATTCATCAGTAAGGCAAACAAGTATGGAGGCATCTTTGTGAGGATTTTAACTACAAATATCATTTCTTTAGCAGAAAGGGGTTATTTATGACTCTTTTTTCTTGGTAATTTTTATCTTTCAAAGAGTTTGTTCATTTCAGCTAATATTGAATTTATTGGCATGAAGTTATAAATAATGTTTCTAAATTATCTACTTAACACCTATAGAAAGCTGCACAAGTGTCATCTCCCTCATATTTGTCTTTTCAGCTTTTGTTTCATCAGATTAGAATGCATCTGCTTTAATGATCTCAAAGAACCAGCTATCCTTTCATCAATTTTCTCTACTGTTTTCTATTTCATTGATCACTGTCCCAATTCGTATTACTTCCTTTGTTCTATTTTCATTGACCTTAGTTGGTTCTTCTTTTTATAATTTCTTAAGGTGGAGTCTAAGGTCATTGAGCTTAGATCTTGTTTGGTTCCAATGGAGTCATTTCATACTATAAATTTCCCTTGAAGTATTACTTTAGCTGTATCCAACAGCTAAACATGTTTTGTTTTAATTTTTAGTTGGTTCAAAATACTAACTTCCCTTTTGATTTCTTCTTTGACCCATAAATTACTTAAAATTAGTTTCAAATACTTGGGGATTTTCTATCTTTTTGTTTTGAAAGATAACATTTTTAATTATTTGAATACTTTAAAATTTATAGATTTGTTTTGTACAAAATAGGGCATATTGTGGTACACATTCTGCATGTCCTTGGAAGAATGAGTGTTCTTACACCATTGGGTGAAGCGTTCTATAAAGATCCATCAGCTCCAGTTGTTTGATAGCACTGCTCAAGTTTTAACATTACCAATTCCTCTCTATTTCTATCAATTTTTTGAAGATGGGTATTGAAATATCTAACTTTAATTGTGGATTTCTGTATTTTTCTTTACAGTTCTATTCATTTTTCTTTCATGTATTTTTGAAGTTTTGTTATCAGATGCATAACTGATTGTTAGTTCCTCTTGATAAAATAACCCTAGTTATCTCCAGTAACATTACTTTGAAATTTATTGTATATGATGATGATACAGGTAATTCAGTTTTTCTTTTAGTATGAGCATGGCATATAATTGCCTGCTCATTTGCTTAATCTACTTGTATCTTACATTTGAAGTTGGTTTCTTGTAAGCAGCATACAAGTGGCTCCTGCTTTTTACCAAGTTTCTTCTTTCTTTTTCTTTGGTTGCGTCTCCCAAAACACTAATGTATCAATTGACACAATGTAAACTTCCCTTTAGAAATGATAAATTACCAACAAAGTCAGAAGTATTCATATGTAAATCCTAGGCACTTTGATGTAATTAACTCAATAGATATAGGGTCACTACCTATAAATTTAACATGCCTTCCTGACATATGCACTAAACTTGGAACAGCTTTTTAAAAGCCAATCTGTTTTCAGAAATATAGTTTCTAGGTCAGGTGCAGTGGCTCATGCCTGTAATCCCAGCACTCTGGGAGGCTGAGGCAAGGTAGATCACCTAAGCTCAGGAGTTTGAAAACAGCCTGAGCTAGAGTGAGACTTTGTCTCCAAAAATAGCCAGGCATTATGGTGGGTGCCTGTAGTCTTAGCTACTGGGAAGGCTGAGGCAAGAGAATCACTTGAGCCCAAGAGTCTGAGGTTGCCGTAAGCCATGATGGCAAGGCTCTCTACCGGGGGCAACTAAGTGAAACGCTGTCTCAAAAACAAAAAACAAATACAGTTTTCAATGAACTAAAATCAATTCTGGTTCAAGATGCCAATTTCAGTTTATTGAAAACCATGTTTGGAATTGGGTTTATTTGTGTAATCTCAAGTCTACGTCATGGTAGCAAAGTTGTAGCTCCCTAAATCTTTTCCACATTAATCCTCTATCAAATTTTAAACATTATCAAAACACTCTACCATTTACTACCTTTCTAAAAGTAAATAGTTGAGTGTTTCTTTATAGTGCAAGTAAAAAAACAGAGATAGGACTTTTCTTAAGCTCATCAGAGTAAGTCATATTCAATATTTCTGTTATGGCTGGAATGACAGAATGGGTGTAGCATGAACACCAAAGTCTCTGAAACTAACTCTCTCCAGACCTTCCTCAGTAACAACTCACTAGCTAAGGAATGTTATTTGTGTATTTTCTTCTATTTTCACTTCTAGGTGCCTAAGAAAGAGAGAGCAGGACCTGAAACTTTCTGACCTAGCTGATGTAGACAGTGATTATGGTATCTTAATTGCCTTAAAATCTGTGGCCATTTCCACCATTCTGTGGCATAAGTGAACCAAAATACTGGAACATAGATATTTGCAATAAAAATCATCAACACTAAAATGCTTAGATTTGCCACAGACAATAATCTGGTGCTACAATTTTCACATCTTTGAAAAATGAGAGAGTAGCCAAGCTCGGGTGGGGATTTTTTTTTTTAATCTGTATGAAAATTTGGCTTTCTTTTTTGCGCGTATACGTGTGTGTGTGTGTATACATGTGTTGGAAATGCAGAAATATGAAACGAGGATTTACTTCTAACCAATAGATATATAGCATATATGTGTTATTACTTTATATGCTAATCTTTGCAATACTAATCAGTAAGGGTATTTATTGACATAAAGCTAAAAACTAAAATTATTATATGTATTTCATTTTTATAAAACCAAACACACAATAGTAATTAAAGTTCATACTATTAACATTGATCTAATTAAAAATATGTTGAGAGGCCCAAGGCATGTGCCACATTAATATACAACTATTGTATCATAAATTGAACCTGCCAAGATGAATATTTTAGCTATAATAAACATTAAATGTTTAATTAGTACATCTGCTTTCCCTGTGGAAATTTTGAAGGGCTTATTAACACATGATATGGGTGATTTGTACTGCTTTAAAAGTAATCCCTAGAAATGTGAACTCATATTTTCTTTTCCTTGATACATTTTCTCATTTCTAAATGAGAACTTTGCCAGCACCAGTCATTCCACTGGCTGCAGGTCTGTGAACAAATGATACTAGTCACAAACATCCACAGGTGTGTTACATTATCTGAAGACCTCAGTTACACTCAGAGGGGGTTTACTTTGGGGGGACTTTCTGAAAGACCTAAGAGGGGCAATGAAAAGAATTTGCTTCTAAGGTGTTTATGGATAAGCTGCATGAATGACGTCTCTGGACTTCACGAAGAACCTGTTGAAACAAACTCCTCTCTGCCTCCCTTAGCTGATGTCATATGCACTGTCCAGCATCAGCAGAGTGGCAGCCTTAACCTCAGCTATTTATGATGAGAAATGTTTATGAACATGAATGAAAGCTGAGTGAGTATGTAAATCTTGCAGAAATGACTCACAGGCAATTTCCAACATATTAGCCAGTTTTGTTGCAAAAGCCTGCATGTGAATTGGAGACAATGCAGCGTCTACTTCTATAGACCAAAACTCAACAACATAAGCTCCCAGGCAGTAGCATTAGTCTATTAAATTTAACACATGGGGTGTGGGAGGTGGGAATACAACATTAATAATGTTAGGCTGGGTGAGGGGGCTCATGCCTATAGTCCCAGGGCTTTGGGAGGCCAAGGAAGGAGGATCACTTGAGGCCAGGAGTTTGAGATCAGCCTGGGCAACACAGTGAGACCCTGTCTCTACAGAAAAGAAACATTCAAACCTTTCAACAGGTATTTATGGTATTATTATATTTTTAGAGAAATTCACATCATAATATTTCTGGGAAAATAACCTAGAACTTGCCTCTTTCTGTATAAGTTTTAGCACTGACAGTAGCCACTCTCTTAAAACCACATCAGAGAAGACGCAGTGATGGGGAGCATCCGGGTTGGGGAATAGAATTTTTGATAGGAAGGAAAGAAAAGCTGAGGGAGAAGAGGTAGAAATTCAATTTGAGGCCTATGGGCAAAGAACAATTTCCATGACAGGAAAGAATGCTACTGGGGAAAAAAAAAGAACCTGTATTTACCGGGAACTACTATGCCCAAGCCCTATACTAATTAACTGACTGTTGGAAACCGACTGGAATTTTATGAAGGACCTAGAGGATTCAAGCTTAATTTTGAGGGCAATGGCTCCAAAAAAGGGTAAAAGAATGACAGGAGAGCAGAAGAGGTTCTAAACGCACTCGTGCAGACACACAGACCCTTTCATAAAGGACTGGACACACAAAGACACGCACAGCCGCCTTGCGGGTGGGTACCAGACAGCTGAAGGTCACTCACTGAACAGTAAAGGGCACAGAAATGACGAGGAGCATCTCCTGTCAACCTGATCAAATTTCAGTTAAACAGGACTTTTCTGAAATATTTTATTCCCACAAAAAAAAAGTTTTTAAGATTTCATTTTTTTGATATGCTTTTAAACTGTATGATAAAAATCTGCATTAAAAAGAACTTCATATATCTAGTCCACTCCCTTCATTTTAAAATGAAAACATGAGGCCT
Source organism: Arctocebus calabarensis (assembly GCA_963573935.1). Taxonomy (NCBI): domain Eukaryota; kingdom Metazoa; phylum Chordata; class Mammalia; order Primates; family Lorisidae; genus Arctocebus; species Arctocebus calabarensis. The sequence goes on from CAUYON010061806.1 coordinate 6,891, forward strand.
TAAATTTTCAAACCCAAGTCATCCTACAGCCTCACAATATAAATAAAATTCCAAATAAATGTTATCCTGTCCTAAGCAGAGGCTCTATAATAGTTCCTTTACACCTTTGAAATATTCCTACTACCTCATCCTATGGACATCTAAATAGTCTTCTCATTGATGTTATCCGTGTCATCTCCAACTTGAGATGGGGACCTTACTTTACTCATCTTTTCAAGGCTAGCACTTAACATAATACTTCATACAAACACAGACATGCGTCTCTTAACCGCAGGGACAAGTCTGAAAAATGCACCGTTGTTGTGAAGGATCACGGAGGCCACGTGACATGGCCTGTTGCTCCCAGGCCACAAACCTGGACAGCATGGGACCGCAGAGCAGGCAACTGTGACCCAGGGCTGGCGTTTGTGTATCTAACCACCTCCCAGACGAGGGAAAGGCCCCAGAGGATTTGGGGTTACAACGCTGTGGGTCGCCATCGCGGTGTCGTCCATGACAGGAAGGCCACTGTGCAGGGCAGGATAGGAGACAGGTGCTTACGATCCCCCAAATAAACACAGAGAATACTCACAGGCGGCCTTTGGCCACTGAAGCCTACTCAGCACCCAAAGTGATGACAATTACACATCCTCTAAAACACCCTGAATTCCTTACCGAGAATTAGGAGAAAGGCAACAGCCTTGAATCACCCTGCGGTGTGTGCCGACCTGACGATCACCTGCATTGGTCTCACACGCACAAGCTCGTTTACTTACACGAGCCCTTCAGAATGCTGCACAAATGTGAATGTGTGACATGCTTCTTTGCATAAAGAGAAAACACTACTAAGTCACATGGAGAGAAGGTTTACGTCCGGCACGCAGCAGGGCATACTTAGAGTGAGTATGAATTTTGCTTCTGATAATAGCCAAGCAGCTCCTATTGAACCCTCCTGCACATGATTATAAACTGGAAAAAAGATGAAAACCTATCTGAAGGTTCTGGGAAGCCCTGGAGAACAGGTGGACACTGAAGAGGAGGTGGACATCAGGAATAAGGAAACGACACTATTTGTATTTCCCATTTTTACAGCTCTCTGCCTGACAGTGGGCCCTGCTTTATGCCACAAGTAAAATATAGGGCAAAACATTTAAATTAGAAACCATAGTCCTACTGCCATGACAATCCAAGGACAGAGTTTGGACAAGCACAGCAGATTTAAAGTGAGGGAGATAAAACACCAAAAAAGAGAGGGAGCTCTAAATTCCATAAATCTCTGGCTGACTCCTAACCCACAAATATACAAGGCAGACTCCAAACCCTCAGTGAAGTCCAAACAAACTGACCTGAAATTTTAACCCACTGGAGAGAAGAGTCTGCAGTTTGAGTTCATCCCTGATAACTTGCCTCCCCAAACAAAAAATTCAGTGTTTTTTGCTTCAACCTAACCCAAGTCAGAGGCACAACAATATATCAGCCAAAATACCTAGGACATGTTGCAAAACGACTCAGTATTAAAAAAAAGAAGAAGTAAAAAGAAAGAAAGAAAAAACAGCCCATACACCAGAAAAAGCTACATGGAGGCTGATGTTGGAATTAGCGGACAACGATTTTAACGCAGCTTTACAGCTTCACTCCATGATGTAAAGTAAACCATGTTCAAGTGACTAAAACAGGTAAGAAATCTCAGCAGTGAAACAGAGACTATTAAAAAGGGACCAAAAGGGAAAAATACAAGAAATGCACTGTATGGGTTTACAGCAGATTGCAGATCACATAAGAGCCGGGAAACTTGAAAACTTATCAGTAGAAAAACAAGAAACAAAAACAGAACTTCAGGGGCTTGTGGGACAATGTCAAAAGTACTAGCGATTACAGGAGTGGAGACAGACAACAAGGCAGAAAATGGATTTCAAGAAATAATGGGTAAAAGGCTTCCAAAGTTAATAAAGGATATGAGGGCAATTCAGAAAGCTCAGAGAACCCCAGGAATAATAATGACAAAGTGACTGTCACCTGACACATTATAGGCAAGAGGCTGAAAACCGAAGTCAGCCGGCCCCCAGACAGGGCTGGCAGGGCTGGGAACTTGGGGGATTCCAGTCCCTATGGAGCTGGTCGCACCGTCTCAGTAAGGCTGCCTGCCGGGTTCCAGTTTACTGCCGGGGCTTGATGTCCACAGGACAGTAAGGTGAGATGGACAGACTCACAGTAAGTGACAAGAGGAACAACAAAACGGGACCTGGAAGCACCAGGACCGACGGCACCAGGCCGATTCTTACTGTCCCTGACCTTGCTGGTCAGGTCAGGCTGCAGGACCTGGGAGGCGTCCGCCGGCTGCACACAGCCCAGCCGCATGGTCGGAGGAGGGGGAGGGGCAGAGGACGCCTGCCCACTGTCCCGCGCCAGGGAGACGCTGCCACAGACAACGTGATGGGCTGCACAAGTTGGCCACGGCTGCCTAGGCATCTTCCAGATCTCCCAAGAGAGTCTGACACAGCCGGGGACACAGCTCGGCCTCGTCAACTGACACTGCAAACCCGTCACACTGACAGAACGACCTTGCAAACGGTCAGTGGCATGCGACACGTAACACACAAGGGAGCAGAGAGTTAAACAAACTCACTCAACTATCAACTCACCGTTTTATATTCAGTGAAAATATCCTTCAAGAATGAAGGCAAAATAAAGACATTATCCCACGAGAAAAAAAGTTTCTTTGGCCACTGCATTACAAGAAGTGATGATAAAGGCAATTCTTTAGCTGAAGGAGATGACACCAGAAAGAAACTTGGATCTTCAAGAAGAAAGAAAGAAATGAAACTGGATAGTGATGATGCACAAATCTGTGAATATCCTAAAAACTACTGAAGTATATAAAGAGTGTCTTATATCTCAATAAAAGATTAATTTAAAAAAGAAGAACATTGGTAAATACCAAGGAAAAGAATAAATACCAAGAGTCCTAACTTGGAATCTGGGACAGGGGTGAAAATTAATCTTCAGATAGAAACACAGATGTTTAATGAATAAACTGAAAGCTCTCGGGTCCTTTCATGGGAGACATTATTTCACTGAGGCCTCTGTTCCTTGCAAGTGATAGGATAAACGTATATTTAATCAGTTGCCATCCCACTGAAATGGGTATCAACCAAGTAACCAAAATAAACTATAAAGTACCCACATCACTCTCTAGAACCAACTATTTTCTTCTTCTCTGAAGGTAATCTCTGAAAAATTAAGTAGAAATGTAGTTAAATGTTAAAATCCATCTCAAAATAAGCCAAACATTCCAAGTCAACCTTCCCTAAATACCTCTTGCTTTTCATTGCTTTGTTATGTTTTATAATTATTATATTATGTTTTATAATGTTATTATTTGTTTCCCTTCAAGGAACAAAGCTTTACAGGTTTCTAATGGTTTCTCCCAGCTCCCTCTGAACCTCTCCCTACATAAATAGTCAGTCTCCTCGAGCTCCTACCATCAACTACGCACATTCTTCTCACTAAGCAAAAAAGGCAGGGCTTGTAATATTTAAAATACTAATACTAATACTAATACTAATACTAATACTAATACTAATAATAAAGGAGGCTTCCAGGAAGAACTGTTGTAACTTCCCGCCCACACGGCGAAAAACACATTTCATTTTCTTTGGTGATCATCTTACTTCTTTCCCATTGATGTCACTACAAAGGTATCCTACCTCCTTTAGCTATGCTTCAGAGATCTTGCTTTTTCTTATATTTTCAGTACTATGTTTATTAACCTTACATCTTACTATTTATATGTTTTAACTGTAAATATTACTTTTCTCCATACCTTTCCACTTTCATACTCCTCATTGAATCATTCCCCTAAGTATATAAGCAAAACAAACAAATATTACCCATTCTAAAGATTCTATTCACTTCAACTATTTCTCCTTTATTTCTTTCTCTTGAATAGCCCAAGCTTGGTGTTTCCTTTTTTTTGAAACTTCCACTTGACATAAAAATAACTATTTTAAGCATTAAAGAAAGAATAGAAAATATAAAAAGATAAGCAGACCTAACTGATGTTAACATTGCTCCATATGCACTTTCAAACTCTTATTTTCCTAAGATATAAAATCAAATACCCATTCCTTTCTTCCTCACTAACGTTCAATCATTTTCAACCTATGTGAATTAGAATGACAATTGCCTGAGATTCAAGTAAATCTTGTCCTAGAGTTCCTTTATTACATACACATGCAAGTTTTCTTATTTTTCTCTCATATATGTGTGTGTGTGTATGTACATATAGGCATAAATATAATGTTTTCTTTAGTTCATTATGTTTTGTTATTTTTAATTTCTAATCATCATGGGACCATAATAGTTGCGTCTTTTTATAGAATACATGTGATGTTTTGACACACGCACATGATGTGGACTAATCACTTCTGGGTAACTGGAGGATCCATCACCTCAGATATTTATGATTTCTTTGCATTAGGAATATTCCACTTCCACTCTTCTAGGTCTTTTAAAATATTCCTCACTGTTGATTATAGTCATTTTGTTATGCTATCAAATATTGTCCGTTCTATCTAACTAGATTCTTGCACCCATTAACAATCCCCCATTTTCAGTTTGTGTAATTTGTCATTCTCTGAATATCCTTAGTAAACAGTTTATTAAGAATTAAACAAAGGTATAATGTGATACAGTACAAGCAAGACACTCAAGATAGGTATATAGTATTACTCACACAAAAACTTAAATTTCACCTCAAAAAAAAATAACAAGACAAAAGAGAAAGCAATTTCACTGTTATAAAATATTTCATGCAAGGTATTAACTCTGCCCCCCCAAAGCCCAACCTCCCAACAAACAAAAAACTATCTGGGAATACTCCTATGCTAACATATTAACCGCAGTATAATCATTCATAGGAAAACAGTAATTAAATAATGAATTAAATGAAATAACAAAGTTCAAACTATCATAAACTCATAGACCACAATGATTTTACAGGAACAATTCCAGAAATCTTATAAGCAATAAAAAAAGAAGAAATATTTCAATATCATTCTACTTGATCTGGATACACCTGATATTGAAATTGGAGAAAATATATTGTTATAAAGGGAAATTACAAACGTTTCACTTATAAATGAGGATGCAATATCCTAAACAACATATTGACAAGTTGAATTAAAAATTAATGTTTAAGTAATGTACTTTGGTCTAAATTAACCTTACATCTTACTATAATTGAATCCAATTTATATGAAAGTTAGTCACTATTTTCTATTTTTTTTCCCTCGCCCCCTCCCCTCCTTCTCTGTCTTCTCTCTCCTTCCTCCATGCCCCACTGTGTCATTGATTGTCATTAATTGTCCTCATCAAAGTTGAATACACAGGATTCATGCTTCTCCACTCCAGTAATGTTTCACTAAGAATATGTTCCACCTCCATCCAAGTTACTACAAATGCTGCAAAGTCTCCATTGTTTTTGATGGCTGAGTAATATTCCATAGTATACATATACCATAGCTTACCAATCCACTCCTGGGTTGAAGGACATTTAAGCTATTTCCACACTTTAGCAATTGTAAATTGGGCTGCAATAAACAGCCTAGTACAAGTGTCCTTATAAGAAAAGTTTTTTTTTTCTTCTGGATAGATGCCCAGCAATGGGATTGCAGGATCAAACAGGAGGTAGGAGGTCTAGGTTGAGTTCTAGGTCTTGGAATCATATAGAAAGCCTGGAAATGAAACCAACAACTTACAGCTATCTAATCTTCGATAAACCAAACAAGAATGTTCACTGGGGAAAGGCTCCCTATTCAATAAATGGTGCTGGGAGAATTGGATATCCGTATGTAAAAGACTGAAACTGGATGTGCACCTTTCTCTTCTCACAAAGATTGATTCGAGATGGATAAAGGACTTAAATTTAAGGCATGAGACAATAAAAATCCTCAAAGAAAGAATTGGAAAAACACTGGAAGATACTGGCCTGGGGAAAGACTTTATGAGGAAGACTGCCATGGCAATAGCAACAACTGCAACAATA
>CAUYON010061809.1:0-35530 GCA_963573935.1 Arctocebus calabarensis
CATAGCAACCTAAACTCTTTTTTTTTTTTTTGTAGAGTATCACCCTGGGTAGAGTGCCGTGGCATCACACTGCTCACAGCAACCTCCAGCTCTTGGGCTTAAGCGATTCTCTTGCCTCAGCCTCCCGAGTAGCTGGGACTATAGGCGCCCACCACAGCACCCGGCTATTTTTTTGTTTTGCAGTTCGGCCGAGGCCGGGCTTGAACCCGCCATCTTCGGTATATGGGGCCGGCGCCCTACTCGCTGAGCCACAGGAGCCGCCCCACTGCTATCAAGAGATCCGTCTTTCTTGGGGATGAGCCTGGGAACAGTTAGTACTTCTCTTTCCAGGAGCCTGAGGGAGAACTGGAGGAGATGTTTACCTCAGTCCTGGTGGCTCTGGGGTCTTCCTGCCCAGGAATAATCATGGCCAACCTGTGGAGCAAACAGTATTCCGGCAGACTTCCCCCCAGGGCCCTCCTGTTGGCAGTGGGGAAACTCATCCTCCAGTCAGGTCTGGACCCCTGTACAGGGATAATAGTGTGAGGAGAGGAGAGGGCAGGAGGGGTGGGGTGCCGCGGGGACTCTCGATTCCCCTAATCCTTACATGGGATGGGTCCATTTGGGCCATCATGGGGGGCTTGGGGGAGCAGGGGGACAAAGCAGGACCCTGTGGGGCTGTCCTGGGCAGCAGAGATGCTCAGAACTCAGCTAGGGTGTGGGAGATGGGCCGGGGAGAAGGGTGAGGAAGAGCGATGGAGCAGGAGGCGGAACAGAAAGCAGCAGTCAGCAGCGGTGGGCGGGCAAAGGCAGGCGAGGATGCTGTGCTAGGGAATCGCTGGGCTGCGGGGTGGATGAGGGGCTTGGAAGGCCAACCGTGCACCGGGCGAGGTACGCCATCACCACACAACCTCTCCCCTCCATGCCGTTCCCGTGGCACCCGGTGGCACAGTGGTCCTCTTACCCACTCTACTCCTCTCCCTCAATAAAAAAAAGAAAAGAAGAGAAAAGAAAAATCTAGTCACTGGGCAAATGATAGTCCCTGCCCTTTGTTGACTACTTGGATCTGGGGACAGAGGCTACGGAGTCAACTGGCCTTCTGGGCCTCAGGTTCCAAAGGACAAGGCAGGAGGGCCGGGCTATAAGGCAAGCCCAGAGGACACAGGAACAGAAGCCAGACGTGTCTCTCCTGACCTAACCAGGACAAAGTTCTCTCCTTGAGTTCAGACAGTACAGCTGTCGGGTCCTCCGAGGGGGCGTATGTGGAGGTTGCGGCAGCCCCTGGCACCGTGTGCTGTGCTCATGTCTACTGAGGAGCTTTCCCTCTCTCAGACAGCCAGGTCAGGACTCTAGTGCCATTTCTCAGCTTCAGAAACTGATATTTAGGTAAATGAAGTGCTTTGCCCCAGGTTGCCCAGACTCTTTGGAGGCAAAACTAGGGTCAGAAGCCAGGCCTCTAATCAAAAAGGCCTCCGACACTGCAGCGTGGCCAGGGGCTCCCCTCCCTAGGACGTGCCCTCTCCCTCCCAGGTACGGCCATGTACATCGGTGCCACATGGGCATATGTCCTGCGCCTGCTGAGGAGGACCCAGGAGGCAGAGAAGGAGATGTTGGCGCTGTGTCAGGGTGAGGGGCAGAGGGCCTGGGGAAAGCTCTGTGGGATTTGGGGTGGGAAGATAGAAGAGCAGGAAAAGACGGATTCCCTGAATGTGGATCCCAGAGCTTGGGGAAGGATGGGAGGAGGCCAGGGTGTGAGCGGACGCTGTGCTCCAACACCTGGTTTGGGGCCAGGACCAAACTTGATAGGAAGGCTGTGGGTGTGGACAGCCCCAGCAATTTTCTTGTCCCTCTGGGTGGACCAGGTGCCTTCAGAAGGGAGGAGGATAGTTGGGGAGATGGGAGATGGGCAAGTGTTTGCAGCACAGGACCCAGAGGCCCTCCTAAAGTCAGGTAGGAGGTCCGTGTGTGTGTATGTGTGTGTGTGCTTCCTCTGTCGGGAGGGGAAGGTGATGGGTAGCTACAACTCCCTACTTCCCTTGCAGTGCTCAATGGACTGGCTACCAGTGCCCGGAAGCACCTGGATATGGGCTCTGTGGGGGACCATGCGATGGACATTGCCTCCAATGAAGTGGCCATCAAGGCCCACCTCACTCTCCGGGTTCTCTTCAACCGTTGGCCCTTGGTGACCAAGAGCAGGGTGGGAGTGGGGATAGCTGGGGTTGGGTGGATGGGCTGAAAGGGGGAGTCTTGAGGCAAAGGTAGGGAGGGGCAATATTTGTCCATTTGGCTGAGGAAGGTTGACTTGCCAGGTTCTTCCAAGGGAGGAGGGCCTCCCTCTTTAGCCACCTCTTTCCATTGTCCAAAAAGGGTACAGTCAGAAAACACTGCACTATCCATTCACTTATTCATAAATTATGCAGCTCTGTCATTTGCACTTAACTGAGCACCCTCGACCTGCTAGGCACTGTGCTGGGCCCTAGGAATGGGAAGATGAGTGATGAACTGAGGCTAATTCATTCTGTCTCTTTGGGTACAGGTGGCAGAGAAAGCCCTGGTGATCACCAGCCACCTCTTCTTCCTCATCCCACCAACCAAACTCAAGAAGCAGGTGAACTGGTTAATGCGACGGTTAATAACTTTGGCATCGACAGATCTAAAGTCTTTCTACATTTCCCAGGTGATGGGGGTGGGAGTGAGAGGGAAATAGACCTAGTTTATGCATTCCATATTATTGACTGGTTCCTGCTACAGCCTGTGTATGTAAATAAGGTTTCCCTGGAACCCGGCCATGCCCATTCCTTTCCATACAGTTTGCATATTGCCCAAGCCTGCCTCTGAGCTACAACAGCAGAGCAGACCAGCTGTACAGAGGAGGCTATTCGGCTGGCAAAGCCCCAGATATTTCCTATCTGGCCCTTTACAGTTTGCTGACACTGGAGTGAACCTATCCCATGCTTATTGAGTAGCCACTGGGGGAGGGGAGATGGAGAGGCTGGGGGAGGGGAGATGGAGAGGCCGCTGTACTTGTCTTGGAGATGCTTCCCATCTACAGTGAAAGGGGAACAGAAGAAACACAGAAACCATGATGAGTTCTGCCTGCTTTTCAGAAGGGGGGACATTTGAATTGCACCTTGAGGAATGAGCAAGACTTCATAGACCAATAACAAGTAAGGAGGCTGACTAAAAAGTCCCCCATGAAAGAAAAACGAAGGACCTGATGGCTATACTGCTGAATGCTACCACATCTTTAAAGAACTAACAGTCCTTCTCAAGCTCTTCCAGAAACATTGAAGAAAATTAAAGACACTCATTTATGAAGCCAGAATTACCCTTATGCCAAAACCAAGCAAGGACATCACCAGAAAATCAAATTATAGGCCAATATCCCTGCAAATTATACATGCAAAAATTCTCAACAAAATACAGCACATTAAGTTGAGCAGACATTAAAAGAAATCATTCACTCCCGGCAAAGGGGACTTAGCTCAGGGATGCAGGGACGGTTCAACACAAATTCATGAATGTGCTACAGCACGTGACAAGCATGAAGGACAAGAACCATATGATTGTCTCAAAAGACCCGGAAAAAGCATTTGACAAAAGTCAAGATCTTTTCGTGCTAAAAACTCTCAATTAATTAGGTACAGAAGGAATGTGCCAGAACACAATAGAGGCCATGGAGGACCAGCCCAAAGCTAGCATTGTACTCAGCGGGCAGACATGGAACGCTTTTCCTCATTTCCCAATGAAGCCTTTGTCACGATAGCCACAGTATGGCATTGATCTAAGTATCCATCCACAATGAATGGGTAAATCCAGCATGGCTACAATGGCATACTATTCAGCCTTTCTTTGTTTCTTTCCTTTTTTTTTTGAGACAGAGTCTCATTATGTCGCCCTGGGTATAGTGCTGTGGCATCACAGCACATAGCAACCTCAAAGTCTTGGGCTTAAGAGATTCCCCTGCCTTAGCCTCCCAAATAGCTGGGACTATAGGCACCTGCCAGAACGCCTAGCTATTTTTTTTTTTTTTTTACAGTTTTTGCAGTTTTTGGTTGGTTCGAACTTGCCACCTCTGGTATATGGGGCCGGCGCCCTATTCCTTTGAGCCACAGGCGCCACCCTGCCTGGCTACTTTTTTGTTGTTGCAGTTGTCTTTGTTTAGCTGGCCCTGCCGGTTTCAAACCCGCCAGCCTCAGTGCACGTGACTGGCACCTTAACCACTGTGCTAAGGGCGCCAAGCCTGTCCAGCCTTTCAAAAGAAGGAAATCCTGTCACTTGTGACAACATGGGTGAACTTGTTAAGTGAAATAAACCAGGCAGGGGAAGACAAGTAGCACATGATGTCAAGTCTGTGTGGAAAGTAAAAAAGTTGAACTGACAACACCATGCTGCAGAAATGAAAAACCAAGTCCAGTGTCCTCACTACAAAATAAGGATGAATATGTGGAGTGATGCATATGTTAATTAGCTCAAAATTTAGCCATCCTACAATGTATCAAAATGTATTTCAAAATACCTTGTCATACTACATACACCGTAAGTATATACATTTTTATTTATCAGTTAAAAAGAAGAGGCAGATGTTCTCCAGGCTGACTAAGTTCAGGAAAGGATTGAGGGTAAAGGGAACAGGGTGAGCACCCACAACCTTTCCTCTGATAGGCCAGTTGCTGGGACGATCTTCCATAGATAGGTGGGGACTGGCTCCCATGAGTGAGACCAGAGGATGCAGAAAAGTCCTGAGCCTTGGAACTGTGCCCACGAATGGAGCATCCACATATGTCTTGGACTCCTGCTGTCACCAGTTCCTGTTACCTATGAGGACTGCTGCCCAGAGACTGGACACACATGAATTGTATGACACGTGGGAGCCCCAAGTAACCCCCATTGTGTGGGACTTTGGAGAAACAGTTTTATCTGGTGATTCTCAGCCTGTTTTAAGACTCAGCCCCTTGGAGAATCTGCAGAAAGTCACATTCACACACTTCCAGGGAGTCACAGATCCCCTGGAACTCATCCGTGGTCTCCACATTTAGAACTCCTGCTTCAAGGTGCTCTGATTTAGACCTTAGCAAGAAAGAGGGCTCTAAGAATCAGTGTGAGGGATCTAACGATTAGTTGCATCAAGAATGGCGAAGAGGGCCGTGGATTTCTGTATTGAAATGGAGTTAAGGAGTGGAGCAGGGGTCCCTGATGAAAGGTACAAAGGGGGCCGTGTGACCCAGGAGACCTCTGAGTGAACATGCGACTCTGGCTCGAGGGCCAGACTGTTCAAAAACGACTTGACCCGAGTGGCCCGGCCCACTTTTCAGAAACTCACTGAGTTAAGGAAGTTTCCGGGGCTCTCCATAGAAAGCGCCCTGTTTGTTAGATGACCAAGCAATCAATATTTTTAAAAACAATAACCGTAAGTAGACAAAGGGGAGATACAAATCAATGGGTGGTCATGAATCCTTCCCCGCGACAAGGCAGTAACCTAAAGGAGAATGTCTCTGAGTTACATTGGGGCACTCACCCGTCTCCTCTCTGTCCTGGTCTTCTGCCCTCTGGTCCTTCCAGCAGCCCTGAGGGCAGGGTAGCGTAGGGAGGCACTGGGTGCGTTCTCTACCTCAGAGGGCTTGGCCAGCAGGAGGCGGCGTGCTGAGGCTATTGTGGGCGCCACTGCCGTGGGGGTCCCTAACGATAATTTATCAGCTGTGAGGCAAACTACTCGCTCTGAATCTCCTTTTCCTGCTATTTAAGAGTTTGGGGTTCCATAAAAATGATGACGACGAGATCACAATGTGGAGTGGCATTGTCTTCCTGTTGCTGTGCAGCAAATGAACACAGAATCAGTTCCTTATGGTTGTAGGACTGTTTCCCTGTTGGCTGTCAGGCAGGGGCATTTCTTGCTCTTAGAGGCCACCGTGGTCCTTGTCCTGAGGAACCCTCCTGCTTCAAAGCCTGCAGTGGGTGTCCTCATGGAGTCCTTCTCATCCTCGGATCTCTCTGCCTGCTGGATCCAGGTGTAACAGGGTCCATGTGGTGAGGTCAAGTCCCGGAAGATGATCTCCCTAGTCTAAGGTCAACCAATTTGGGGCCTTACTTACACCTGCAAACTCCCTTCATAGCAATACCTGCAGTAGTGCTTGATTAAGCGACAGAAGGAGTGTATACACTAGGTGCCTGGAATTTTGATGTACCCCAGAAATAGTACATCGGGATTAGAGGATTTTTATTAGCAGAGGACCCAGAACCGGAAGCCGGGGTTTCTGGTTGTTATTTTAGTCCTCTTTTCTTTTCTTTTTTTGAGACAGAGCCTCAAGCTGTCACCCTGGATAGAGTGCTGTGGCATCACAGGTCAGAGCAACCTCCAACTCCTGGGCTCAAGCGAGTCTCTTGCCTCCGCCTCCCAAGTAGCTGAGACTACAGGTGCCCACCACAATGCCCGGCCATTTTTTGGTTGCAGCCATCATTGTTGTTTGGCAGGCCCAGGCTGGATTCGAACTCGCCAGCTCAGGTGTACGTGGCTGGCGCCTTAGGCGCCGAGCCTTAGTCCTCTTTTCTATGGCATTTCTCAATCCAAGTTCCCACCAACTTTCGATGGGTATTCCATGAAAAAGAGGGAGTGTTGTTTAGTAAAATGAGTGGGAAACGGAGTTAAAGCAGATTCTTAACTGTAGGACTTCTCAGAGCTTCTAATGTGTACATTAGTCTGGTCCTCCAAGAAAAAGTGCAAGAGATTTATTGGAGGCAAACCTGTGAGAAGAAACAGGGAAGGAGCTGAAGGAGGCTGGGAGAGCCCTCACTGAGATGCAGGCCTGACTCTTGATAAGGAGAAGGGGAAGGAGGGAGAAAGAGGGAATGTCTTCAGTCCCCACATAGTTCTAAGAGAGTTTCCACAAAGCCAAGTAGTCATCAGACCAAGGGTGCTCATCAGAGGATCCCCAGGTCCTGCTGGAATAGGCCTGCCTTAGTGGACCTGCCATACCCGTCATTGGCCATGAAAAGCCTGTGGGAGTCTGGCCTTAGATTTAACACAGGGATAGATTCTATTTATTTTTAAATTAAAAAAATTTTTTTTTTTATTTTTTGAGACAGAGTCTCACTTTGTCACCCTCGGTAGAGTGCCATGGTGTCATAGCTCACAGCAACTTCAAACTCTCCGGCTCAAGCAATTCTTTTGCTTCAGCCTTCTAACTAGCTGCGACTATAGGCGCCTGCCACAAAACCCAGCTATTTTTAGAAACACAGTGTCATTCTTGCTTAGACTGGTCTCGAACTCCTGAGCTCAGGCAATCCACCCAGCTCGGCCTCCCAGAATGCTAGGATTACAGGTGTGAGCCACTATGCCTGTAATTTAATGGATTTTAAAGCAGGCCAGCTAGAGACATTGGTCAGTGATATCCTCGGAACTGACATCTGAGAGGCACACTTTTCATTCCTGCTGGATATGCTAATGATTTATTTTTAAAGGGAAACCCCCATTAGCATCAAGTTTGCAGAGATCACAGTTTGAGTCGCTACCCAGCACTACCACGTCAGTGCTCTTCCTCACACGTGCGCCCTGAGTTGTCTCCAGTGGTGGGCGATCCACAGTCTCTCATTTAGTCTCCCTCCTAGCACATACACACACACACACACACGTCTGTGTGCTGCCTAAGGGTGAGGTCTATGAACTTGACGCACAGGTGTGCTTTGTGCAACCAGTGTGCCATTTGGAGGATGAAATTTGCATCCTAACTGCTCGTCTGGACACTGTCAGGTTCTGAGATTCCATCCTGAGTCTTGGCTGATCATGGAAATGTTTTTTTTTCCCCCATGGGATTTTCTCCTTTATTGCATGAAAACACTTGTGATCTGCATTTAGTAGGTTTCACCTGTACCCTTCTAAGATGCACCATAAGTGTGATCCCACCATTTACCCTCTCTCCACCCAACCTCCTGATCATGGAAATGTTTAGGCTGCGCTCACCCTCCTCCTCCTTCCTCCATTCTCACTCCAAGGGAAAGTGATTAAGCATGGAGAACATCGTGTACTTTCGTTTGGACAATAACTAGCACTAACCAGCTCTCTCAGCTTGGGGAGTCTGGCCCCAGTTGGGGGGCCGCAGAGCAAACTGAAGAGGAAGGATTGTCCAGTAATCAGGATCCAGTGGAGGGGCTTCTGCTTCCGCAAAGACGGAGTAACTGGGCCCGGGTTTACCATCCAGTCTCGCCAACTGAAAAACTGGACAAAAGATACGAAATAATGGTTCTTAACACATGAGGCATCAGGTAGATGATCACAAAGAACAGTGATCCCTGAGAAGCAGGAAGGAGACTAGCTGAGCCCTGTAAGTGCCCTAGTTTGCTTCCTTGGGAGAGTTTCCAGATAGGAAGAGTGTGGTGGACACCCTGACTTGAGGAGTCGGTGATGAGAGTTCAGGGAGACCAAGGCAGCTAGAGTTTACGGGTAAGAGTCCTCTGCAGGGCCTGTGTGTGAGGAAACTGCTCGAGGTAAGGAAGAGAAGAACTGAGGAACAGAAGTGGGAAGGGCCAGGAGTAGCTCCACTCCCCAACCACCAGCCTGGAAAACCTTAGAATTCACAGGGTACAGAGTAGGGTACTGAGAAGCAGGGGGCTGAATGTGGTTCTCAACCTGTCTAACAAGTCTTAAAAGCAAGACCCTAAAGGATCAAACTATTTTCAAGGGACTCTGGTCCTGAACAAACAGGAATACAAAATGTTCAGCGTCCAATATTGTACACTGACAATGGGTAACATTAAATAAAACATCACCAGGCCTGCCTAGAAGCAGAAAAACATGACCTGGAACAAGGAGGACCAGCAGTGAAAACTGAACCAGGACTCACGCGAGGGTGAAAGTAGCAGACAAGCACATGCCATCAGATATCAGAACTGCGTTCTCCATGTTTTAAAGCGAGAGGCAAGGTTAAGTAAACTAAGTAGCAACAAGGAAGGTCTATTTTTCTCGGAAGACCCAAACTGAACTTTTATTTATTTATTTTTATGTATCCTTTTTTTTTTCCTACAGTTTTTATTTATTTTGAGATGGACTTTAAAAAAAAAATTCAGGTTAATTTGAGAGTACAAAGAATTAGGTTAAAATGTTTGCATTTGTTAGGTAAAGTCCCTGTTGTAGTTGTGTCCTGCCCCCAGGAGGTGTGCCATGTCCCCCACATTATGCCCATTAAGTAGGAGCAATCCCCCCCTTCTCCCTTTCTTCTTCCCCTTCACCCACCTTGAATTGAATTGAGTTTTTCTCTCGTGTGGGCATGCATTAGATCATCTAAGTTAGGATTTGAGAACATTGGATATTTGCTTTTCCATTCTTGTGATACTTTACTAAGAAGAATGTGTTTCAAGTCCATACAAACTGAACTTTTAGAGCTAAACATCCAAATATCTGTGATCATCAAAATACTGGATGGGGTCAATGGCAGATTAGACATTAAAGGGTAAAAGATTGCTTAATATGAAGACATAGCAGTAGAAACTTCACAAAATGAAAACATACAGAGAAAGAAGTCTTAAAAAAAGAAAAGAACAAAGCATCAGTGAGGTGTAAGACAGCTTCAAGTGACCTAATTTACTTGTAGCTGGTCCTGCCAAAGAATGGGGAGAGAAAGAAAGAAATATTTAAAGAAATATTGGTTAGAAGATTTCTAAATTTGAAGAAAATTATGAACACACAGATCTGAGACAGTTGACGAATCACAAGCACAAGAAACATGAGAACCTACCCCAAGGCATATAATAATCAAATTTCTCAAAAAGTGAAAGAGAGAAAATCTTCAATGCAGCGAAAGTAAAAACAGCAACAGGAAAAAAAAACAACAACAACAACAAGAAAAACCATGTTTCATGTAGGGGAACAAAGATAAGGACAATATGTGATTTCTCATTGGAAGCAATGCAAGCAAGAGCATAGTGAAATAATTCTTTCCAACCACCGGATGGAACACACCGTCTTCTAGACTTCTATACCCGGTGAAAGTGTCTTTCCAAAATGAATTGACCAACAGAAGTTTTCACACATGCAAAAGGAGAGAGAATTCATCATCAGCCCATGGACACCCTAAGAGACGTTAAAGGAAGTCCTTTAGGCAGAAGGAAAATGATACCAGATGGAAATACTATATAGATTTATATAAAAATAAAAAGGAATGAAGAGAACCAGATGGCTCAAGAGCTCCTTTTCCTGAGTAGCACTATAGGTGCCCACCACTACGTCTGGCTAGTTTTTCTATTTTCAGTAGAGACGGTGTCCCACTTTGCTCAGGCTGGTCTTGAAATACTGAGTTCAGGCGATCCATGTGCCTCGGAAGATAATTGTTTAAACAAAAATTAGGCTGGGCATGGTGGCACGTGCCCATAGTCCTGCTACCCAGGAATGTTAGGTGCGAGGATGGCTTGAGCCCAGGAGTTTCTAGGCCAGCCTGCTCAACATAGCAAGACCCTGTCTCAAAAACAGAAAGCAAAGCAAAACAAAACAAAAACGAAGAAACGCAAAACTAGGGGAAAATTCCAAAAATGTAGCGTGGAGTCGATAACATGTAGAAGTCAAATGGAGAACAATAGCACAAAGTATCCACATGGCATAAGCACACTTATATTTACTATACATAAGTTAGTATAAAATCCTTAGAAGTTTGACTCAGAAAAGTTAAAGGTGTGCGCTATCGACTATACCAACCACTGAAAGAACAAAGAATTATAGCGAATAAACCAATAAAGGATAGTAAGATGGTGGACTTAAACTTAACCATATAAATGATCACATTAGATGTCAATGATCTCTCCCAATTAAAAGGCAGAGACTGTCAAACGAATAAAAAAGCAAGACCCACCTCTCTGCTCTCTACAAGAAATGCACTTCAAAGACAAAGATACATATAGGTTAAAAGTAAAAGAATAGGCAAAGATATACCATGCTAACACTTCTCAACCAATACCCTGAATTGGCTATATTCGTACAAGAAAAAGTCGATTTCAGAGCCAACGCTATCTTCAGGGAGAAAGAAGGTCATTTCATTTCAAGTCACCATGAGCACGTAATAATTCTAAATATTTCCGTACTTAATAGCAGAGCTTCAAAATGCCTAAAGCAAAATCCAATAGAAGTGCTAGAAGAGATAGATAAATTCATCATTGCAATCAGGGTTTTGACAAGCTGTTTTTAAATAATTGATAGAACAAGTAGACCACTAGTGCCCCTATGAAAGATTTGAAGAATGCTCTAAAGCCATTTGACCTAATTGGGAAAGGAAGTACAACTGTTTTTATTTGCAGGCGTCATGATCAGCTGTATGAAAATACGAAATACTTAGGAATAAATCCAAAGGACAATAATGTGAAACCTGTATGCTGGACACTACTAATCGTTGCTGTGAGAAATTAAAGAAGAACTAAATAAATTGAACTATATAAAATGTTTATATGTAGAAATGCAGGCTGTTTTCTCAACAGTGATAAGAAAAATCTGCAAAAAAGTGGAATCCACAAGGCAGAGGGGAGATATTTAGGCTTTTTAGATTTATTTTTCAGAATGACTAAGATCAGAGAACGATAGAATGAGTTCTTGCTTTGGCTGTGATTTCATCCTGTTTCTTTGAGTCAGACAACGTGTGCAGTGTTGAGTTGCCCTAACAGTTTTTGTGGAATAATGAGGTTCGTTGAAAATCAGCGTACCTGCCTCAGTGAGGCAAAAGGCAAGTCCTTGTTGTGTTTAGCTGTGGAAGAATTGCAAAGCTCTGAGAAGGTCATGGACCACCCTTGGAGAGATGTGAGGAAAGGCTATTTTCCCTTGAGGGTGTGCAAGGGGCTGGGAAGCCTTGTTCTGACTGTCCTTTTACACACAGTGCGTGTGCCAGATGTTGGATGCTATAGCCGTCGGTGGCTTTGGAGGTGAGAACTTGAAGTTGCAGCTGGAAACCATTGCCAGCTTGCTGTTCCAGGTGGTGAGTGCCGCTGGGCTTGCCCTTTCTCTCTTTTGGGGGGTGATGGCCTCCCCAGACCAGGTCATCACCTATACACAGCACAGGTGCCATTCCCACGTGACCTTAGCTGTTGCACACACCTCAGGCTTCTTTGGAACAGGCACATGCTTGGGTTTGGACACAGAGTGGGATCTTCCCCATGAGGTCAAATGGACACGTCCTGTATGTTTCCTGGGGGTGACAGGCATTTGTTGCTTCCTCTAAACTTTGTAAATGGGCACAAGGTTCAAGCCTCTCCACCACGTGGGAAATGGCAGGTCTTCTGTGTAGTGGAGTAGGAAGAGAACCATTAAGATTTTGCAAAAGGGTGATACTTTTCTTAGGTTTCATTTTTTTTCTCTTTCTCTCCCTGGGGGGGGGGGGGCGGGAATGTGGATTCCTGGGTTCAGCTTTCCTGTTTTCCCTAAAGCCAAGCACTGCACCTGTCATGGCTTCATGCTTCAGTTTCCTCATCCATGCCTAGGGGCCCTACTTTCAGTCCTCCCGGTCTGATGGCCTTGATCTCCCTACAGCTGAGTGAAAAAGTCATCCAGTCAGAACCCCTCTCTGTACAGAGCCACACCTCAGCCCTGAGGGCTTTCTACCTGCTGAGTAAGTGGAGGCCTTCCCCTGGCCCCAGTGTTTGTATGTGCACGGGGATGTGTGTGTGCCCAGGACCACAGTGGTCTCTCCTGGACTGAAGAGACAGCTAGGGTCCCATGGGGGAGAGGGGGTCTTCCATCCTTCTAGGTAAGATGCAAAGTAATTCATGAGTGCGTCACCTGAAATTAAATGAAGCTGATAGGGCTCAAGCATTGCCTACCCTCTTTTGTCCGCTCTTAACCTGCAACCAACTTCCCTTTCTTTTAGGGGGATCCTCAGCTCAGAAAGGAGATAATATCACTACAGCACTCTTGAGCAGTGTGCTGGCCTAGGGTAGGGCCTGCCGGGGATAGGTAGGGGAGGGCCAAGGTCTGCCTTGGGAAGAGCCTCTGGCACCGTGGTAAGTGCCGGACAGCTTCTGGTTCTCTTTCTCCCCCCTTCCTTTCTCCACCCTAAGGGACCCTGATTTATCTAGCCCATAGTGTCAGAGGTTTGCTGGAGCATGACTTCCTCCTGCTTATTACCTGCCACTGACACACACCTGCAATTCTCTTGTCTTCACACCCTCCTGACAGGCAAATTATACAGGGATCCTCTGTTCCAAATGCTTCAAGAAAGGATGAAAACTGAGGACCCGGAAATAGTCGTGTCAGCCCTGGAGGTCTTCAAGGAGGTCTTCCACGGAGGTGAGGTTCTGGCGTTCCAGGACTTGCTCTTTCCTGGGAGATCTCTTTCCTCTGGGAGAGACAGTTCAGTCTCATGGTTAAAGGCACTGGTTTAATGTCAAAGTCAATTCAATGGGTTTAAATCTCACCTCTGCCTCTTGCTCCCTGTGCAAACTGGGGCAAATTCCTTTTAGTTTGTGACTCTATTTCCTCATTCAAAAAAATGGAATTGGGTGGCACCCATCCTCAGTGGGTAGGGCACCAGCCACACTCACCCAGGCTGATGGGTCCAAACTCGGCCTGGGTCAGCTAAAACAACAATGACAACTTCAACAACAACAAAAGGGCCGGGCGTTGTGGCAGGCACCTGTAGTCCCAACTCCTTGGGAGGCTGAGGCAAGAGAATAGCTTAAACCCATGAGTTTGAGGTTGGTGTGAGCTGTGACACCGCGGCACTTGAGACTGTCTCCAAAAAAAAAAAAAAAAAAAAAAAATACCCTACCTACCTGTAGGGGGTTTAGTGAGGATGAAATGAGCAGCACATGTAAGGCGCTAGAACCGTGCTCGCCATGCAGTTGGTTTTAGAGGAGTTTATCTCTGACCCTTGCCTCGGAGAGCAGGCGTCATTCCCAGCCAGGCAGTTGTGTTAAATGTTTGCCGTGTGCTCGGCACAGTGCAAGGCACTGAGAATGCACGAGGGGACCCAGGCCCCGCTCCCTATGAGCCTGCTTTGGGCCAGGGAAGATGAGACTGTTCCCGTGAAGAAATGATGCCAGGGAATGCACACTACATTGTTGAAGCAACCTGACGGGAGTGCAGGAAGGGCTCCGCGGGCTAGGGGCAGCTTCATGGAGGAGACGTGTCAAAGGCAGGGAAGGAGGACGTCACTTGGGCTAGGAGAGAGAGCTCTCGCCAAAGGGGAATGGGTGCAGGCTGAGATGCACAGAGGGTGGGAGGGCAGCTTGGCTGAAGGGGGGTTTGTGAGGGCAGTCAGGAGAGGACGGGGCTTCAGCACCAGCTTGACGGAGAGACTGTTTCAGGGGACTTTTCTGTCTAGTGTGGGTGGAAGGCAGCGGGGTGGCTGAGACACGTCTGAGACTCTACTTGGCCTTTGAAGACCACGGCCACCCCTGAAACTCTTCCCCGCTGTCTGTCCTCTTGTGTCTTTTGGGACAACAGTGGCGGAGGGAGGAAGCTGCCCTCCAGCCAGCCGCATGTCATGTTTTCTCTAGTGCCCCAGACAGAGGAGCTGAAGAGGGAGGTGATGGACTCCATTGTTATGGTGGTACAGGAGGATTGCAAATCAGTGAGCGGAAGGGCTGCCTGTTTGTGCTGGGAGGGCCTTGAAGTCTTGTTCAAGGAAGGGAGGGTCAGGGAAAAGGGGAGGAAGGGAGGGACCCCTGCCCAGGCCAGTACTGGCCTCAGATTCCACCCTTGGGATACATTTGGGTTTTTCAAACCCAAGATGAGTTAGGGAAGTGTACAGGTGGTTCCTACTGGCTTCCTCCGAGCCGTTGCTGTCTGTAGCACTATGGTGCCCTCAGAGGAGCCGTGGAGCTCCCATTGACACTAATTAGCTCCCTCCCTGAAGAACTCACAGTTTTCTTAAAGATAGAAAGCCCCAGACATCATGTCTAGGCTGGGGCTTGAGAAGCTGTTTTTGAACAAGCTCCACAGCCAGGGCTGGAGGCTGCGGAGACTCCTGGCTCTGGATGGTGCAGAGCAGATCATTGGAACAGCAAGAGCAGGGAGCAGGGGTTTTCAATGCGAAATGTAGGCCAATGGCATCATCTTAAACAAGGGCTCAAATCCCCAGAAGGCCCTTAGGACTTGCAAGATTCATTACTGGCTTGACCTATGAAGGCCAGAACACGGGACTTTTCCTGGACTCAGATTCTCCCCTACCCACATATCTGGGGGCATAAAGTGTGGGCAAGCTTAGTGCTTCGAGTTCTCCAGGAGGATGGTAACGTGGGTCTAATGTGGGTCAGAACTTCCCAGGAGGGTCCAGAGTGGTTGGGTTTAGTGTGCTGTTACAGCCACAGGGTCCACTTAAGAGTCACAGTGGAGCTGGAATCCAGAGGTTGAAGTTCCGTGAAGACCTCCCCGGCCTGCTAAGGTCCTCTGTGTCCTCACCTGAGGCTCAGATGGCCTCTCCGAGGTCCTTTGCTGACATAAGACTATCTGTGACCTGGCAGGTGCGCATGGCCCTCCTGAGCTTCCTTGAGATGCTGAGCCACCTTGAATACTTGAACCTTCCCAAGGGAAACATCATCATCAAATACCTTGTCAAACTCAGCAGATCGGACTCCTTGGTGAGTGGGGCTGGCCCTGGGGGTCCCCAGGGAGGGAGCCAGCCTGGGGGAAGGGCAGAGAGGAAGGGTAAGGGGAAGAGTGGTGGGGAGACAGGAGGGCAGGACAGGGCTGGCAGGACAGGGTGGGGCTTTGGTTAGGGGAGGCCTTGCCCGGGAGAGGCAGCTGGCATTGTTTTCATTGTTTTTTCCTTCCTCCAGAGTGAAGAGGCTATCCGAAACAAATGTTCCAAAATCCTGCAGACGGTACAAACAACTGGGGTCAAAGAGGCCTCTCCATTTTCTCTTCCCCCAGCTCCCAGCCCACTCCTCTGGCACCACACTGCTTCTCCTCTCCTCCCCTTTATCTGCTTATCTTATTTCGCTGCAGTCTCCCACTCCAGGGCCCTGGGCTCCTCAGAGGAGGTGCTCAGCGAAACACACAACAGTCACTGGGTGGCCAGTTCCTCTGCCAGCATCTGTGACAACTAGAGCAAATTGTTCTCTGGGCTGCCCTGTTTCCTTCTGTACAAAGCAGGGAGATGATATGCCCCTGCCAGCTCACAGCTCTCCCCAAGGCTTCCTGGGGGCAAGAGGGGACACAGCTGGGGGGCCTCTCCTGCATGCAGCCACTGCCCAGCCCCCACACCCCCAACAAGCCCTGTCTCCTGATCTTTCACATTTCTTCTGCCTCTGGAATGTTCCCCTGTGAAGGTGATGACAAGTCACACAATTCTAAATAGCGAAAAGCCTCTCCATCTGACAAGTCCTTTCTGGTGTCTTTTTAATAATGACTGTAGTGACATTTTCCCAGTACAGAGTGAGAGGGGAGAGAGGCAGAGGCGAGGATAGTAGGACGGCTTGGGGGAGAAGGGGCTGTGTTTCAGGCCCCTCCAGGAAAGCCATCAGACATCACAGGATTGGAGGACATATTACGGGGCTAATTTGGGGTCAGCACTGAAGCCCTGGCTTGTCCCCTGCCAGGTACCCTTGCCCAAACTGATGACCTTGGTGTGTGAGCCCAGCAATGCCTCAGCCTTCGTGGTCCTATGTGAGAGTGCCACAGAGGTAGCTCTGAAGGCCCGGGCCCAGGGAAAGTCCCCCTACCTCAGCAGCTTCCAACTCACTCGTGAGTACAGGGGCGGGGAGCGGCTGGGAGGGGCGGCCATGCAGGCTCCAGCTGCTCCAGGCATGGGAAGGGTAGGTGCAGGCCGATGCCCTGTCCGGGTGCCAGGGCACAGGTGTGACCCAGTGAGGCTGCAGACCACGAGCGCTGTGGAGGAAAGACGAAGGGTTAGGGTCGTAGCCTGAGCCCATCAGCCTTCAGCATGGGTGGAAAGGAGCCTTCTCTGGAGCAGAAGAGCCCCTCCCACCCAGCGCAGGTCCTCTGGCCTTTGCTCCTTGTTGTCAAACCCTGGGGCACACATGTGGAAGCTTGTGGGCACACAGGCCGTCCTGTCCTTGGTTCTTCCTCTGTCCCAGCTTCGGCTTCACTCTACGATCGCCACCCCTGACCTCTCACCCAGTGGGGTGAGGGTGTCCGCTCAGCACTGACTTGGTGTCGGTTTATTTCATAAGCTGGAGTGACAGAGGTTTGTTTCTCAGGCTCAGTGGCCCCTGGCAATGCACGGCTGTGCCTTCTCCACTTTGTCTTTGCTCTTCCTCTGAAGTACTGAGGATGGGCTGCCACGGAGGGGGGTCTGGAGATGGGCCCCCGGAATGCTCACTGATGCTGTCCTCTTCCTGTGTCCTCTCTTTGACGTAGCCTCTGAGTTTATCTCCCCACAGAAACTCCTGACTCATCTTGTGGTAAGTGATGCTGGGGTGGACACTGCACCCCCTTCCGTCCATCCATCCACCATAGCCGAGTCCTGCTCTGGTCCAGGCATTACCCTGGATGTGGAATAAGGGGGCCAAGGACCTTGGGGGCCCTGGGGAGGGGCAGCCCAAGCCACAGGGCTTGGGGGAGGGCACTGGACACAGGGGTGGGGCCCAGAGCATGGAGAGTGAGGGCAGACAGGGAAGGCCTGGCCATCTCCTGTGTGGCCTCTTTGTAAGCTTCTCTCTGTGAACTTGGGCAAGTCCCCACGCCCTTCTGGACCTCATTTTCTCAGTTTCCCTATCTGCCTGGCACTGTGAGAGACGCTATGAACACGTGGAGAGGTGAGGTGTAGCCCTTCCCTCGCGCCTGCCCTTGAGGCGTTCCCAGCGTCAGTGAGGGAGATGGCTCTGAGGATGAATCTAACCCCGCAGAGTGTGAGGGCATTAACAGAAGAACCCACAGGGGGGCCGGGGTCTCAGCACAGCAATGGCCAACCCGGCCCCCTGCAGCCACGGAGGGCATCACAGAGGAGGTGGCATCTGAGGACATTTGGGGGAATATGCTCAACAGCTGCAAGAGAAGGGGAAAGCTGAGCTTCGGTTCCAGCATTCTGTGTTTGTTCTCTGTTCGTCTTTCCCTTCCCTGAAATCCCCTGTGCCTGCCGTGTGCCGCTCCATTTTTCAGCTGTGCGCCCAGCAGCCCTACAGAGAAAAGGTGTTTGGCATCAGCTCCCTAAGGCTCCTCTACGCCCTGCACCCTATCACGTCTCTGCACCCTGTCGTCAACGCGGGCGTGGGCCAGCTGTGGATGAAGGAGATCCCCCAGATGTTGCAGATACTGCAAGGTGAGGGGTTGGTGGGAGGTGGAAGAAGGGCGCTGGGCAGCGGGGCTGACTCCAGGAGGGCTGGCCTCCATGCTGGAACTCCCCTGGGGTAGGGAGCACTGGGACCGGCCTCTCTGTCCTGCTGGGTGCCATCTGGATGGGTCAGCTTCTGGGGGCCCTGCTGTGCATCCAGTGCAGGCACAGGCCAGACGTCAGTGACTCTGGAGTTGCCCAAACTGCCTGCTGCCTCTTCCTACTAGGGCAGGCTGTGCGCCTGGGATCAGGCAGACCCAGCCTCGAGTCCTCACTCGGACACTGGCCAGTTGTGTAGATTTGGCCTTGGAGCCTCTGTGAAGTGGGGCGGCAGTTCTGCTGCAGGACTGGGGAGAGAGTGAGATGAGATGCTGGGCGTGTGGCTCTTTCCCTGCTGGCGCCTTCAGTCCATCCTCTCTCCTGTCACAGAGCACACAGAGAAGACCCTGAATCAGGAGGAGTGGGAGGCCAGGCTGCTCCAGGTGAGCCCTCTCCGAGACCGCTCATCCCCCAGCGTAGCTCCCTCCTCAGGGCCCTCAGGGAAGAGAGGCCCCAGGCCCCCAGTGGCTGAGGCCACCATCAAGTGACCTCCCTGACCATGGGAACTGCCCTCTGAGCACCTTGTCTCCTGGTGCTTGCATCAGATTCTCAGACTCTACCCTCAGCCTCAATCCCCTTCCAGCCCCCCATATTCCCTCCTTCCATGGAGAGTAAGGAGAAGAGCTCCGGAAGGGTATCCAAGGCAAGTGATCTCACCTTTCCAGGCCTCAGCTTTTCCATCTGTAAAATGGGAATTAATATTCTGCCTTTGCACAGAAGCAAATGGGCTAATTTAGGAGCAGGGCTTGTCAACTGGAAAGGGTCCTCTCTCCACTTGAAGGTGGCCCTACCTTTGTCATCACTGTATTGTCATTCTCTGTCCTGGACCACCCTGTGCCTGCCCTCCATGTATTTCAGTCCTCCCCGCTTCTGGAGCACTTTCTCCCTCTTTCCACACAGCACCTCCTGTCTCTTGCTTCTTTCTTACCCCACTTCCATGTTCAGTGTGGTCCTTTTCTCCCTTCTTCTTCCTCAGTTCTCCAACCAGTCACTGGTGGCCATCAATGATGACCGGTGGCTGGAGCAACTCTCCATGGCCATCCTGGAGAGGATAGTTGCAGACCATGACAACCAGGACAAGAAGGAGCAGAAGGTGCATCCGTGCAGTGCCTGGGGGTGGTGCACAGGCCTGGTGGGGGGAGGGCTATGGATGTCATGAGGATAGGCCATGGGGCCAGAGCACAGTGGTGTCCCCGGGCCCTGAGGAATCAAGGGACAAGAGGTCAGAGAGCTGGGGGAGGAAACGTAGTAAGATCGAATGTGTAACGTTGGCGGTGTTTAGGCTTCTTCAAGCGCTTTGCCATCAGTCATCTTAATTGCACCCTAGCTCATGTGTAGCAAAGGGAAGCTGGCGCTTGGGCACCGTGGAAAGATCATTGCCCTGCAAGTCAGATTCGAGCAAGTTGATTCCCATAATTTTTGAGGGTTGCCCACAGATTAAGGACCGTGCTTGGTGTTGTGGTCCAGGCTTGAATAGGAAGAAGGAGATAAAGGGAAGAAGCTAAGTAAAGATATGGTCTGATCCCATGAGGAGCTTTGCAGTTAAATTGTACCGCAGAGCCTCTCTCTCCTGCCATGAACACAGTGAGGGGGCTTTTGAACCTACCCCCTACCTCCATCTGTCATTGGTTTCCATGGTTTGTCTAGGGAATGGAGGGGAGAGGGCCAAATACAACTACCAGGCACCTTCAGGCAAGGAGGCTGGGCTGAACCTGGGGGAGGGGAGTGCTCTCGAGAAACCTGCAGCCATTCGGAGGAAAGGAACCCACAGGTCTAGACTGGGTGCCAACACCCTGGATGCCAGGGTGGGGGAAAAGTGCTCATAGACGAGTACCTTTGGGGGCGAGCCAAGAGCAGATAAGACATCCATCCAGCCCCTGGTATGTTCTGGGCACCTGCCGTGTCAGACACTGTGCTAGGCACTGTCAAAGGACATGATGGATGGTGCTCCCATCTGGTCCTAGATGTGGGATTGGGCAGAACCAGGCACTCACTGAGAAAATTCAGAAATAACATCTCAGAGATGGCTGGGTGCTGTGGCTCACGCCTGTAATACCTAGCACTTTGGGAGGCTGAGGCAGGCAGATTGCCTGAGCTCATGGGTTCCAGACCAACCTGAGCAAGAGTGAGTGAGACCTCGTCTCTAAAAACAGCCAGGCATTGTGGCAGGCGCCTATAGTCCCAGCTATTTGGGAGGCTGAGACAAGAGAATTGCTTGAGGTTGCTGTGAGCTACGATGCCATAGCACTCTACTGAGGGTGACAAAGTGAGACTGTCTCAAAAAAAAAAAAAAAGATCCCAGGGACTGTGATGAGATCTGAAGGAGAGAACAGTGCTGACATGCTGGAGAGGAACTTGGGAGCTCAGGAAGGCTCAGGAGGCAGCCTCTGCAAGATCAGAGTGGGCTGGCATTTTGCAGAGCTCAGGGAGCAGAGAACCAGGTGGAGAAAATAGGCAATACCCAGGCCCTGAGGTGGGGGCGTGGAGGAGCGTGGAACTCTGGCCAGAGGTAGACAGGCCCCCACATTTGGTGAGCAGGGAGGAAGGCCATGACCCTCAGAGGAGAGAGGGCGGAAGATGGTGGAAATGAGCTCAGGCACTCGCTCCATTATGTAGTTTGATTTTCACATTATGCAAATGGGAGGAACTGTTTCTATGTCCCAGCTGGAAATGGGTCGTGTGTGGAGCAGGGACAATTCCTGAAGGTAGGAGGCCCCTCCCTGAGAGGCTGAGGAGTTAGAAATGTAGTCCTCCCTCCCTCTACTTTGAACCTCTGCCCCGTCGTCATGCGCCCACTCCAGGGCCCTGGCAGTGACCAGGAGGGCTGCCATGGAGGATGGGGACGTGGGGAAGTGGGGACTGACAGTAGTCTCTGAGGTGGCTGTCCCCTGGCCTGCCCTGGCCATACGCCATGCTGTGTCTGACCTTGCCTTCCCACCGTCCTAGGCTTTCCTCTACAAATTATTTGGCTTCACCCTGCGGACCTCAAGGAATTCGAAACTGGTGCAGATGCTGCTAGCTGCCATGCTAGAAACCTCCCATAAGGAGTTGCAGGAGAGGGAGGTGAGGCGGAGGACCCTGGCAAAGGGCTTGCTCCGAGTTTTAGAGGCAGGACGGCAAGGTGGCCAAGAGCTGAGACATTGCAAGCCAGGCCCACTGGGTTGGAGTCTCAGCTCTGCTACTTCCTAGTTGTGCGCCCTTGGTGCATGTTATGGTGCTATGTGTGCCTCCCTTTCCTCCTCCATAAAATGAGGCTATCATGCCATCCTCATAGAACATTTTCTGAAAAGCTTTCTATTTTGGAGCAATTTGACACTTATAGAAAAATTGCAAATAACAAACACAAAAGCAAACAACAGCACAAAGAGTTTCAGTAACCCTTCTTCCCAGATTCCCCAAATCTTAACATTTTCCCGTGACTGCACTGCCCTCCTCTCTCTCCACATCTACCTCGGTATTATAATCTTTTCTTTTATGAATCATTCCGGGAAGTTGCAGACATGATATCATGATATTCATCGACCTCTGTGTAATACCATTAGGTGTTAAAAGTAAAGGTCTTCTCTTACATCGCCTCAGGGCAGTGATCAAAATCAGGACCCTAGCATTGCTACAGCTGTGTTATCCAATTTAGATAACTGATTTCAAAAATTGCCACCTGTCCACGAAATGGGCTTTAGCCTGAAAGAAAAAAATGATCCTTCTGGTCCAGCATCTAATTTACAATTCAATAGTGCATTTCGTTGCCATTTCTCTTGAATCATTTTAGACTTGAAATAGTTCCTCTGTCTTCATCTTTTGTGATCTTGACATTTTAAAGAAGTACAGACCATTTATTTTATAGAACATCTCTCCTTTCTGGTCCGTCTCCTATTTCCTAATGATGAGATTCTGCTTCTATATTTTTGGCGGGAATACCTCAGAAGATCTGTGTGTCCTAGGGTGGTTTTGAGGACTTAGAAGAGTGTTGGCTGTGGGTGGAGTTTCTGGCAATGTCCTCTTGCCTCCCCTCTCCAGCGCCCCCCTGAGGCTGCTCCCTCACCCTTGCAGCTACTGTTAGCTCTGTCCTGAGCCCAGTTAGCAGCCGGTGCCACTGGGGAGACAAGACACGGACAGGAAGAAAACACGTCACTATCCACAGAGTCTTTCTAAAGTCTCCAGCACAGAGCTACCTGGGCTGGTGGGGACTAGTGATGCAGGAGGAAGGAAGCAGGGACTCCTACTTGACAGTGACATTCTGAGTCAAGACCGCAGAGCATAAACATCTAGGGGTCCCACTAGGGGACAATCCATGGTCTGCTCGGACTGGAACGCAGAGTTCTATGATGGAAGTCAAAGTGACACCTTTGCCAGCACCCGGGGACAGACTGCACGCAGGATAAAGATAAGAGGGAGGAGGGCGTCCAGGATGGCCCTGGGTTTCTGGCGCGCTCACTTGGCAGGACAATTGTATCTTTCCCTGAGACAAAGAATCCAGGGGAAAAGCAAGGCAGAAAGATGATGCCTTCAGTTTTTGACCGGAGGGGTTGGGGTGCCCTGGGGACAGCCATATGGAGTCCATCACCATGTGGGTTTGGAGCTCAGATTGGGGTTTGGGAACCACTATGTTTCCCCTGTCTGTGGCAAGGGGTTGAAAATGTCTCCCAGCTCGGCACCTATGGCTCAACGGGCTAAGGTGCCAGCCATGTACACCTGAACTGGCGGGTTCGAATCCAGCCCAGGCCCGCCAGACAACAATGACAGCTGCAACCAAAACATGGCCGGGCGTTGTGGCGGGCACCTGTGGTCCCAGCTACTTGGGAGGCGGAGGCAAGAGACTTGCTTGAGCCCAGGAATTGGAGGTTGCTGTGAGCTGTGATGCCACAGCACTCTATTCAGGGTGACAGCTTGAGGCTCTGTCTCAAAAAAAAGAAAAGAAAATGTCTCCCAAAGCTTTAAGCGTGATGATTGGTAAGATAACACGAGCAAGGTTGGCACAAACCCAGCACTAACGGGGGAGTTAGTATGATGGTGACCATGCTGAGTGGAAGCCCGTGGCTAATGGAATGCACGAGGAAAGGGATAGGACAGATCTCCTTCTGACGTTCCCTGCTTCCTAGCTAGGCAAAAACCTTCCCTTTGTCTACTTGCGGGCCCAAAATCTCTTAGTTCCATGAGAGTACCTCGTCCCCTCCTGAGGACGCGTATGCTAGGCCACTGCTGCTGTCCCCCTTGCCCCACACTGCCGTGTGTCCACTGCAGAGTCTTCATGGTGGCCCATCCCGCAGGAAGAAGATGGCACTGTCTGGCGGTAACAGCTGGCTGCCATCTCTGCCACGGGCATTCCTTTAGCTCCCTGTTCATTTCACCTCTGCGGCAAGCTCCAGGCCGAGACTTGGCTAACAAACATTTTAGTGAAAGAGCCTGCCATGCTCTGGAGTTAAAGACCGATCCTGGCAGGGGCAGCCATGCCCAAGCTTCCCTTTGCTCTGCTGGCTCCCACTCGGTTGTCCATCCCCACAGCCACACTCACAGCCCCCTGTCAGGCCTGTCAGCCGCCGAGTGCATTTTCACTGCTATGTCTCAAGGCACATCCAGGGCTCCCTCCTTGCTCTCTCCTCCACCTGACAGCCCGTCCGTTCCACCTGCCTGCTGCGATCAGAGTTCTTGCTGGTCCCTGTCTACCTAGACCAGAAGCAGTGTCCCTGTCTGGGAGTTTCACCTTCACCGTCTCCTCTCCCCTCTCTGATCAGCCCCCCAGGCCTGTGGAGAAGGTGCTTTGCATTTGTTCTTGTCTTCCAGGACAACCACCCTCCTCTGAAATCCTAGTGTATGTCAGTGTGGTCTGTTCTGCATTGCAGGACTCAATGCGCCCAAGGTCTTGCACATCTGTGATTAATTTTTCACCATCTGGAATCACTTGCCCTTCAAATTGCTTCTTGTAGGGATATTTCTTCTCCATCTGGATTTTAAACAATTCAAGCCCATGGGATCAAATTTCCCTGCCGTGTCCTTGCCTGCCCTTTCCTCCCACTCCCTCTGAATCCCTGGTCCTGGAGGCAGAGCAGCGCTCAGCTCACCCTCAGCTGTGGCATGGGGTGGGGGCTGTCCTTGTTATAGGGCATCGCTATGGCACTCAGTATCATGTGCCCGAGACACCTGACGACAGTTCTGGACCAACTGCAAGAGTATGGCACTAAACTCACTGACAAGGACACGTCATCCATCCTCAAACTGAAGAAGGTGACGGCATTCCTGGGGGCACTGCCAGCATCCTGCACAAAGCCTTCCAAGGCCTCTCTCACCCCAGCCTCTGCAGTTCTCCCAGAAAGCCTCATCTCCGTCTCTCCATTAAGTGTCCTGCTGCCTGCCCTTTCCCTGCTCCCAATGCCCATGTGTCAGACCCTGCCATCACCAGCCCTTTTACCCTCCCCCGAATCATTCCCCATTCCACAGCTCCATGGTCCCTTCCAGGACCCCCCAGCAATCTTCTCTCTGAGCCTCCATGTCCCATCAGGCAAAGGGGCTGAGGGAGGTGAAGGCGAGTCTCCCTTCCCCCAATAGGAGCAGCAGCAAAAGGAGTGGGGGCTGACCTGTCACACCATCTACTTGAGCTACAGCACGATGATTTCAGAGAGGAAGGGTGCCATCTCGAGGCATCTGGATTCCATCTTGGCCTTGGTCCTAAAACACTACCACGACTGTATTGTGGAGAAGGTACTTTGGGTCCGCTCTGCTTCCCATACACCCCAGTCCTGCCTGTGCCCCTCTGCCCTCCAAGGGAAACATGCCAGGCCTGGAATGCAGCTCAGAGGGCAGGGCTCTCACAGTCAGCCCCTGCTCCCCGCCTTAGTCCTACCACTCTGAACTTCTGACTGATCGGAGGGGTCAAGAGGGAAGGGACACAGCCATTTGTGGTCTGTTGAAAGTGTCTCCTTCCCCGGCATGCTCTATGCCCTGTCTTTGGGCTCCTAGAATGGGAGGAGAAATGCCTAAATTTCCTAACTGTGGGGAGAAGCGCGCAGGGGGACAGAGGGAGGAGCCCCAAACTCCTTTCCTGCCTCTGCTGCTTGTCCAGAGCACGTGTCCCTAGGGCCCGGGAGCTGCTCTCCATGCCACCCAGTTGGCCATGCTCAGGGTAGCTCCCGTGCTCGGTGGGAAGATGCTGTCCTGAGAGACAAGGAGGCCGGACCCACCCTAACGCTGGAGCTCTGTGGAGGGCGAGCCCCCGAGGGTGCTGAGGAGAGGGGAGGCCTGTTCCCCCACAGGGCTACCTCAGCCTGTCCCTGTTCCTGCCTCGGGCTTAGGGAAGGCTCAGCTCCTCACCCCGGAGACTGTACGTGGGCAACGTCCCCGGCCCCAGGGTCATTCCTTCTCTGGGAGGATTCTGAACACACTGGTTGGTTCAGGATAAAACTCTGAAGTTGGATTATCTGGACGCCCTGTCCCACATGACAACCATCCTGAGCAACCAGCCCGTCTACTTGCCAATCAGAATTCCCCACAAATTAGGCATTGTAGCCTTGATGGGGGTGAGTACCACGCGGGAGGAGGGGCAGAGGGGAGGGAGGATGGTCCTAGGGGAACCCTTGGTGGGACTATTAGGCTAGGCCTGTAGGAGAGAACCGCGGGTTTCCCAGTTTTCTTTTCCTATCCAACTTCTCCCTTTCCTGTCTTCAAAGTGGGGGTGGGGACTATGGGGCCGGGGTGGCTGAGAGTGGGAGAGAGATAACGCCTTTTGAATCTGGTCCCCTGAAGTCCCTGAAGGTTCTAGGTAGCACCACCTTGGGGGCAGGGCCTCGGGAGAAGGCGAGGGAGGCTAGGAAGGCAGAGGCGTTCACGGTCCTCCTGGGCTCTGGGCGGGGTCGCAGGAGCTGATCAGGGAGGAGCCCCTGGACTGCATCTCCAGCACCGTTAGGAAGACGGCCATCAAAATTGTCACCGACTTCAGGTAGCAACGTACCACCCACTCTTCCTGCCTTGCTCTGGTTTAATTTCAACTCTGTTCCCTGCTCCCTCCCTACCCCCCATTTTCTCCTTTAGCTTCTAATACAAGGGCCACCAGGACTCTACTGGACAATGTCTGCCCTTTCTTTTGTCAAGATTTTGTGAGCGAGATTTCATGAGCACGAGGCAGGGCCTCCCTCCCCATCTCCCCAGGGCCTTGCTGTCACCTCCACCCTTCTGCTTCCATGGCTGTCCCTGACTATGCTCCTCCAGGCCCATCCCTGACCCCTCTTTCCCTTTAGATGTCTGGGGAACCAAAAAGCAACATGTCACCCGGAGACACCGGGCACCTGGGCCTGCTTTCAGTCCCTTAGTTCCTTGCTTTCCGTTTCCTGGCCTTTTACCTTTTGGTGTTTTCTCCTTTTTCCTCTTTTAATTTCCTCTTCCCCTGGTATCTCCCTGGTCCTCGCTCTGCCCACCCCTCTGTCCCCACCATTTCTCTCTGCACTGTCTTCCTTTATCATTCCCGGCCACTGCTCTCTGGTCACACTCTGCTTCACCTCGGACCTTAGGAAGTTCGAGCCTTTCTTGGACACGGACAGCAGAGCACAGTTCCTTCTCACGTGCTACAAGGGCGTGTTCTCCCTGCCCTCCTTAGAGGTCCTGTGGGAGGAGGCGTCCGATCCCGCGGAGGGCCAGGCCAGTGTGGTAAGGAGTTCTCACACAGTTGTCGCCTTGTCTTTATTTATGTTTGAGAGGGCATGACAAATAAATTTGGCAGTTTTATGGAAGGATCTTTCCACCGTCTTTACCAAAAACAATTTTTTGTGGTAGGACGAAAGGGCTTTGGGTAGACTACGAGACACTCCCTCCTCGGGGATGAATGACCCCTGCTTCATTCGTTGATGAATGACCACTGCTACCCCATGAATATTCTGGCCCAAAGGTGGACACTCAGTCCTACCCTTTACAACTGTCCCACAACTGAAACCAATCTGGAAGGTTCAAATGTGATTTTACTTAAGGCCCATGGAGTTCAGGGACTTCCCAGAGGAGAAGGTCTGTGTCCATCTCCTGCAGGACCATGGGTGTTCCCGTGAGAGAGGAGGGGGCTGGGTGTTTACATCTGCACGCCTACATTTCACTCCTGGGAACTCTTCCATGTTTTCAGATCCTTTCTCCTGACTGGTTGTTCTTATTTTACTTATGCTACGGTCTCTTAAATTTGTCTGAGGATATTAATAAGAATTTTTTGGTTGGGCACGGTGGCTCCCACCTGTAATCTCAGCACTCTGGGAGGCCAAGGCACATAGATAGCTTGACCTCAGAAGTTGGAGACTAGCCTGAGCAAGAGCAAGACCCTGTCTCTAATAAAATAGAAAAACTAGCTGGGTGACATGGTGGGTGCCGATAGTCCCAGCCACTCAGGAGGCTGAGGCAAGAGGATTGCTCAAGCCCGGGAGTTTGAGGTTGCTGTGAGTTATGACGCCACCACACTCTACCTAGGGTGACAGGAGACTGTCTCCAAAAAAAAAAGAATGTTTTGAAACAACATTTTCTACTGTTTACTGAACTACTTTGGTTTCCTGGGGTCAGTAGGTCTGTTTATACTGAGCCTTCTTCCCATCAAATGTCTGGTGATCTTTCTTTGGCAATTCATATTAATTTATGTTATGAAGGAAAGACTGCCACATCTTGAGAGAGCTGAGGTGGGTGTCACCTGGCTGTGTCCCCCAGAGGCCTTTCTTGATGTAGTTCTGGCTGGGAGAAGGGGTGTCTGGGCGGGGGTTCTGTGTGTTTGAGGCAGACTGGGACCCCACCTGCACAGAGCAAAGGCTTCACTCCGGGGTGGAACCCTTTTCAGTACTTTATCCCACGGGGAGCTGTCTTTGCTTCTGGTCAGTTTGGAGCCCAGGACTGGCTTGTAGGAGCATTTCCAGGCAGATCACTTGATTTCTTTAGACAAGTTTTGGCTTAAAGGCAAAAATTTTTATTCTATTTTATCTTATTTTTATTAAATCATAGCTGTGTACATTAGTGCAATCAAGGGGTACAATGTGCTGGTTTCATATCCAATCTGAAATATTTTCATCAACCTGTTTAACGTAGCCTTCAGGGCATTTTCTTAGTTAGTGTATGAAGACGTTTGTATTCTGCATTTAGTAAGTTTCACCTGGAAGAAAATGTATCCAATGTACTCAGCCCTACTATGAAGCTAATTTATAGCTTTCATATGAAGCTAATATGAACCCAATTATAGCACAAGAATATGGGGAAAGGGGCAGGGAGGGGAGGGAAGGGGGGAGGTTGGGTGGAGTGAGGGTAATTGGTGGGATCACATCTACTGTGCATCTTAGAAAGACAAAGATTTACTATTGCTGGGCAGAGCCGTGTAGTTTGTGGCAGGGCTGGAGAGAGGCACCTACTCTCAGGTCAATCATTCTCCTGCAGGCGGCCAGGCCAGCTCTTTCTCCCCCTGGGGCCAGCCGGCCTCCTGGTCAGTTCTGCTGACTGGAGCAGCTCCCCAGGGAGCAGAGCTGCAGCACAAGCACAGAGTAGGAAGTGGGAGATGGAGGGCTGCAGGGGAGCTGCAAGTCAGGGAACTCCCGCTCCACCAGGAAAAGCACACACCAGGCAGACAAATGTGCTCCGGTGAAAAAACAAGAATGCATTCAAGTCAGTCAGTAGCGGGCAAGTGGCCCTTGGACACGCAGGGGAAAGGTCAGCAAGGAAGAAGTAAGCGTGGAAGCCCTCCTGCGGAGTGGGGTGCTGAGTAGAGTACAGAAGGGGAGCAGGCGCCGTCCCAGCTATACTGCGAGTCCCTCTTCACTCCTTAGGAACTGCTTAAGACGACCCTGCTATGTCTCCTGAGGTTCCTGGAAGCTGTTATCACCGAGAAGCCTATTCTCACCCAGACCTGCTTGGAGGTCAGTGGGGAGGAGCCCTTGAAAGTTGGGGTGTTCTTTTCCTGGGGTTTGCCCACTGATGTGCCCCAACTGGCTGGCTTAACACAGAAGAAACTGATTCTCTCGCAGGTGTGAAGCTAGACGTTCAAATTCAAGGTGTTGGCAGGTTCATGCCCCCCGGAGCTCCTGGGGCAGAATCCGTTCCTTCTCATCGTGGCTCTCTCCCGGCTTCTGGGGGTTCCTGCCATTTCTTAGTGTTTCTCTCCTTCAATCTCTGCCTCCATTTTCACACGGTGTATTCTTTCCCTTGTGTGTGTGTGTGTGTGTGTGTGTTCTCTTCTTCTTTTTTCTTTTTGCAGTTTTTGGCCGGGACTGGGTTTGAACCTGCCACCTCCGGCATATGGGGCCAACACCCTACTCCTTTGAGCCACAGGCGCCGCCCGTGTTCTCTTCTTTATGAGGACAGCAATCTTTGGATTAGTAGGGTCCACCCTAAACCAGTATGAACTCACCTTAACTTGATGACATCTGCAAAGACCCTATTTCCTAATAAGATCATACTCTGAGGTTCTGGGTGGATGTGAATTCTGTCACCCTGGTATAGTTGGGAACAGAACATGCAGGGGCAGGAGAAGAGGCAGAACTGAGGATGAGGGTTGGGTGCAGAGCTTTGAGGGAAGGTGATCGGGGCTGGAATGTAAACAGACTTGAACTTCTCCCTTGGAGGAGAAATGCTTTCTTCTTCCTTCCTCCTTCTCCGTTGCTGTGGCCACCTTCTCCTCGGCTCCCCTCTGCTTCTGCACAGCGGCTACAGGAGAGAAGCGTGGGCTCTGCACCCCCACACCTGTATTGCCTGCTTCTGTTGTCAGCTGGGTGGCCCAGGGGGTGTATTTAGCTTTCCAATGCCTTACTTTTCTCCAGGAAAATGGGATGACAATAGTGCCTGGCTCATACACTTGTGTTTATAACTGAGAGTGAGTGTTTATAAAGTGCCCACTTGAAGAGGTAAGGTTCAGCTTCCAGTAATTTGCCCATTTTTAAATGGGATCATCTTTTTTATGGATTGCACTGACTTTATGCTAATGGCCTTCTCTTGAGTATCTTGTTCCCCAATGATTGCAGAAAGCTTAAGTTCTCTTTGCACTTGTTTTGGTTGTCAGAGTAGAGCCCTGAGGAGTACAGTCGAAGTATTTTGTATGAAAATTAGTTGAGATGATTGTTTTCTGTGTGGTTATGGTATCAAATTGATATAATTCAGATTTATTTGTGTTTAAGTTTTATGGTTTCTGGCCTTGTGTGGTGGCTCACACCTGTAATCCTAGCAGAAGGCTGAGGCAGGCAGATTCTTTGAGCTCAGGAGTTTGAGACCAGTCTGAGCAAGAGGGAGACTCTATCTTTACTAAAAATAGAAAAACTAGCCAGGCATGGTGGCAGGTGCCTATAGTCCCAGCTCTGCAGGAGGCTGAGCCAAGAGAATTGCTTGAGCCCAGGAGTTTGATATTGCTATGAGCTATGATGAGGCCATGGCACTCTACCTAGGGCTACAGAGTGAGATTCTGTCTCAAAAAACTTTTTTTTAAGAGTTTATGTTCTTTTAGTTGAAGATTTTGATTCTGTCAGGATTTACATAATATTGAAAACTTAAAACTAAAGTCTTCCTCAGAGCAGTCTTGCTCCCATTGATCCTCCTAACTTCCTTCCCCCTCACTCCCTAGAGCTCACCATGTGCTCAAGATGCTGACTGTGCTTCTGGTTTTGGTGTAAAAGGAAGCAAATGTGTGTCATGTACATTCTTATTTCCCTTTCCGTCCTTCACAGCAGGTCATACCTGAACTTTTGCTTTTTTCTCCTCATCAGCTCACAGATACAGTCTTTATGATTCTGTGGTGGCCCACGTTGTGCAGGTGTAGTCAAGGTTATTCAATCGGTCCCCCAGAGACGGACATTGGGCTGTTTCCAAACTTGATGCTGCTATTTTTCTTCTTTTATTTTGAAATGATTTTAGAGTCACAGGGAGTTGCAAAAATAGGAGGTACCCTTCCTTGGATACTTCTCCTAGCTTCCCCTACTGGTGACATCTCATTATCACACCCAGAGAATTGAGGCTGGGCACTACTGTGAGACTCCAGACCTTTTCGGTTTTCACGGTTTTGCCACCTGCTCTGTTTGATCTCATGTATGGTGAGATGTAGCCAAAGCCACCACCACCATTGATGTAGAACTCTTTCTTTCACCACCAAGCAGAACCCACTGTGTGACCCCTTTTTTTATCATTTGGGAGTCATTGAGGGTACAAAGAATTAGGTTACACTGATTGCATTTGTTAGGTAAATTCCTTCTTATAATGGTGTCCAACCCCCAAGAGCTGTGTCATACACCGTGACCCCCCAATCCCCTCTCTCCTCTCTCCTCTTCCTGCTCCCTCATTCCCCTACCCCCCACCATGTATTAGGTCATCTATTGGTGTGATCTCTTTTTAATCACATTCCGCCACACCTTAGCCCTGTTCCCTGGTGGCGACCACAGATCTGTTCTCCAGCTTTATAGTTTTGCCATTTTAAGGATGATATATACGTGGAATCATAGAGTGTGTAACCTTTTATGAGATTGGCTTCATGCTCTCAAGATCTCCCAAGTTGTCATGTGAATCAATAGTGTATTTCTTTGTATTCTTGAGTAATTTTGCATTGTATGGCTATGTTAGAGTCTGTCTGGTCATTCGCCATTGACAGACTTTTGAGTGGTTCCCAGGTAGGGATTGTTATGAGGAAAGGTCTTGTGAACTTTCATGTACATATTTTGTGTGAAGATAACTTTTGGTTTCTTTGGTGGTGGGGATAAAGGCCAAAGAGAGCCATTGCTGAGTCATGTGAAAGTGCATGTTTAGTTGTTTAAGAAACTGCCAAACTATTTTTCAGAGTAGCTCTACTCTTTGATACTCATGAGACCTATGTATGAGGTAGTCAGTTTCTTTGCATTCTTGCTTGCTCTTAGTGTGACTTTTTAAACTTTATCCTTTTTTAATAGGCATGGCAGTTTTAATTTGCGTTTCTCTAATGGCTAATGATGTTGATTATATTGACATGTGCATATTCGCTGTCTATTTCCTTTCTTTGTGTGATTTTAATTCTTCTAAATTTGTTAAGGTTTTATTTTTTGAAGCAAGATGTAGCCTATCTTAGTGAGTGTTCCATGTGCACTTGAAAAGAATGCGTATTCTGCTTTTGTTGGCTGGCAATTCCTTTTAGAATGCCAGTTGAGGTGGTATTCAATTCCACTACATCCTTGCTGAATTTCTGTTCACTATTTCTATTGCTTACTAAGAAAGGAGGATTTAAGTCTGCAGCTGTAACAGGGGATTCACTTGTTTCTCCTTTTGCTTCTGTGAGTTGAAGCTTTGTTGTTAAGCACATACACATTCAGGATTGTTGTATCTTTTTGGTAATCTGATCTTTCATTATCATGAAATATCCTCTTTATCTCTGGTGACTGTCTTTGTTAGGAAGTCTTATTTTTTTTATTGTTCTTGTATCTATCCTACTTCTCTTTTTATTAGCGTTTGCATGGTGTAACTTTAGTCATCCTTTTACATTTTTTTTAGACAGAGTCTCACTTTGTCATCCTGGGTAGAGTGCTGTGGCTTTGTAGCTCACAGCAACATCAAACCCTTGCCTCAGCCTCCTGAGTAGCTGGGACTACAGGCATCCATCACAACTCCCACTAATTTTTTTTCTATTTTTAGTGGAGACAGTGTCTCGCTCTTGCTCAGGTTGGTCTCAAGCTCCTGAGTTCAGGAAATCTACATGCCTCGGTCTTACAGAGTGCTAGGGTTATAGGTGGGAACCACTGGACCCCTCGCATCCTTTTACGTTTACTATACAGTTGGTCCTTTTTAAAATCCATTCATTAGGCACATTATAAAAACAATCCATTCTGATCATCAATGTCTTTTAATTTGTAATGTCTTAAGATCATTTTGTTTAAAGAAATTATTGTCATGGTTTTAGGTACACCACTTTATTATTTGTGTTCTGGCTGTTCCCTCTGATTTTTCTCCCTCTGTTTCTTCTTTCTTGCCTTCTTTGGGTTATTTTCCCATTTTAATGTTACCTTTTAACTTGCCTATTAGGTTTTTCACTAACTTTTTGTATAGTTTTTATAGTGGTTGCTATAGGCATTACAATACTTACACTTAAGTTTTCATGGCCTACCTAGAACCAGATGGTAGCCTTCCAAGTGGAATGTGGAGACTTGACTGGCATAGAGATCCATCACATAGATTTGTCCCTCACTGTTGTCTTATGTGTGACATTTACATTTACATTTATGAAAACCCTGCCCACCAATTTTATGATACATGTATTTTCTTTGAGCCATCCAACATGTTTTACACAATTCATGAGATAAGAGTCTATTCTTTTTACCCAGATATTTACCATTTGTGTTGATCTTCCTTTTTTTCTAATGTTCCAACTTTCCTTTTGGTATCATGTCTCTTTTAACAGTTTTTAAAAAAGTCCTTACATTTATTATTTCCAAGTTTCCATTCTTATATACTAATTTGTTTTATTCTTTTTTATTTTATTTTATTTTTATTGTTGGGGATTCATTGAGGGTACAAGAAACCATGTTACACTGGTTGCATTTGTTAGGAAAAGACCCTCTTACAATCATGTTTTGCCCCCAAATGGTGCTGGGTGAACTGGCTGGCAACCTGTAAGAGGCTGAAACTGAACCCACACCTCTCACCATTAAGTAAGATAGACTCTCACTGGATTAGACTTAAACTTAAGACATGAAACTATAAAAATTCTAGAAGAAAGTGCAAGGAAAACTCTTGAAGGAAGCGGCTTGGATGAATGTTTTATGAGGAGGACTCCCCAGGCAATTGAAGCAGTATCAAAGATACACTACTGGGACCTGATCAAATTAAAATCTTCTGTACAGCCAAGAATATAGTAAGTTTAGCAAGCAGACAGCCCTCAGAATGGGAGAAAATATTTGTTGTTTGTTTGTTTGTTTTTGTTTTTTAACACAGTGTCTTATTCTGTTCCCCTGAGTAGAATGCCATGGTACCACAGCTCCAGCAGCCTCAAACTCTCAGACTTGAGCAATCCTCTTGCCCCAGACTCCTAAGCAGCTGGGACTATATGCCCCACTAGTCTTTCTATTTTTAGTAGAGACAGGGGTCGTGGGGGTGGGGTGTGTGTGGGGTTGAAGGAGTGGTGTCATCTCACTCTTGCTCAGGCTGGTCTCAAACTCCTGAGCTCAAGCAAATCCACCCTCCTTGGCCTGGGAGGCATGAGCCACCACAACCGGCAGTCAACACTTCTTGAGGAAGGACCTGCTCTGGATCCTTGAACCAGGTGAAGGAGTCTTAAATTGTGAGCAAACACCTGTGAAAATATTTGCAGGTTATGCCTCCGACACAGGTTTAATAACCAGAATCCACAGAGTACTCAAACGTATTAGCAAGAAAAGAACAAGTGATCCCATCTCAGGATGGGCAAAAGACTTGAAGAGAGACTTCTCTAAAGAAGACAGGCGCACAGCCTACAAACACATGAAAAAATGCTCACCATCCTTAATCATCAGAGAAATGCAAATCAAAACTACTTTGAGATATCAGCTAACTCCAGTAAGATTAGCCCACATAACAAAATCCCAAAACCAGAGATGTTGGCATGGATGTGGAGAAAAGGGAACACTTCTACACTGCTGGTGGGAATGCACACTAATACATTCCTTTTGGAAGGATGTTTGGAGAGTACTTAGAGATCTAAAAATTGACCTTCCATTTGATCCTATAATTCCTTTACTAGGTATATACCCAGAAGATCAAAAATCACATTATAACAAAGACATCTGTACCAGGATGTTTTTTGCAGCCCAATTCATAATTGCTAAGTCATGGAAGAAGCCCAAGTGCCCATCGATCCACGAATGTATTAATAAATTGTGGTACATGTATACCATAGAATACTATGCAGCCTTAAAGAAAGATGAAGACTTTACCTCTTTCATGTTTACATGGATGGAGCTGGAACATATTCTTCTTAGCAAAGTATCGCAAGAATGGAAGAAAAAGTATCCAATGTACTCAGCCCTACTATGAAGATAACTTGTAGGTTTCATATGAAGGCTATAACCCAACTATAGCATAAGAATATGGGGAAAGGGGCAAGGGAGGGGAGGTGAGGGAGGAGGTTAGAGTGGAGAGAGGGTAGATGGTGGGGCTACACCTATGGTGCATCTTAGAGGGGTACAAGTGAAACTT
This sequence comes from Arctocebus calabarensis, assembly GCA_963573935.1. Taxonomy (NCBI): domain Eukaryota; kingdom Metazoa; phylum Chordata; class Mammalia; order Primates; family Lorisidae; genus Arctocebus; species Arctocebus calabarensis. Next base: position 35,388 of record CAUYON010061809.1, read on the forward strand.
AGTAAATGCAGAATACAAATGTCTTCATACAATAACAAAGAAAATGCCCTGAAGACTATGTTAAGCAGTTTGATGAAAATATTTCAGATTGTACATGAAACCAGCACATTGTACCCCTTGATTGCACTAATGTACGCAGCTAT
>CAUYON010061812.1:0-72852 GCA_963573935.1 Arctocebus calabarensis
ACCCTACTCTTTGAGCCACAGGTGTCACCTGGAACTAATGTTTTTTTTTTTTGAGACAGAGCTTCAAGCTGTCACCCTGGATAGAGTGCCGTGGCATCACAGCTCACAGCAACCTCCAATTCCTGGGCTCAAGTGAGTCTCTTGCCTCCGCCTCCCAACTAGCTGGGACTACAGGCGCCCGCCATAAAGCCCAGCCATTTTTTGGTTGCAGCCACTATTGTTGTTTGGCAGGCCCGGGCTGGATTCGAACCTGCCAGCTCAGGTGTACGTGGCTGGCGCCTCAGCCCCTTGAGCCACAGGCACTGAGCCTGGAGCTAATGTTTTTAAAGGTAATTTGGTGGACAAAGAGCTAGGCAATTGGGTCTACTGATTGGCTGGGGATGAATTAATAAGATTGGAAAGCAGAAATATTCTTCTTGTGCTGAGACAGTTTCTGGGTAGTGGGGGTCACAGTGTTATAAGCCAGCCAGGTTGATTGCCCATTGCTCAAGAGGAAGCCACTGAGAGAGCAGGTGTTACAGAAGAGAAAAAATTTAATATCACAGGTGCCATGCAAGGAAACAGGAGGAAATTTTCAAATCCATCTCCTTGAAATTTTTGGAGAAAGGGTTTTTTTTTTGAGACAGAGCCTCAAGTTGTCACCCTGGATAGAGTGCTGTGGCATCACAGCTCAAAGAAACCTCCAATTCCTGGGCTCAAGTGAGTCTTTTGCCTCCACCTCCCAAGTAGCTGGGACTGCAGGTGCCCGCCACAACGCCTGGACATTTTTTGTCCAGACTTTTGGGCTATTGGAGCCTCTGGTGGGGGTTGTGGGTCCCCCTCTTTGCCTGTCATCCAGCCCGCTGGCTCTTCAGCTGGCTGCCGTAGCACCGACACCACCAAGGAGGAGAAAGGGTTTTTAAATATAATTTAGAGGGGAAAGGGATAGGCACTTGGGTCTGTTGATAGTCTGCGTTCAGGCGGAATCATAGGGGTGTAGAAATTGACACCTTCTGCTAAGTCAGTTCCTAGGTGGCGGTTGTGTGAGTTCCGTGGTGTGGTGCATTGCTCTGGGTGGTTCAGCTGATCCATTGGAATGCAGGGCCTGGGAGATCCCTCAAACACTAGCCATTCATAAAGTGATGCTATCTATGGGAGCAATGAAGAAAGCTAAGGATCTTTATGACCAGCAATGTGACTCCGGAGTAGTGCGTGGTAACAGGAAAGCAAGCTAGGGAACAATGACGGGATGTGTGTGAGCTCATGGAGAGGGGAGGAGACAGCCAAGCAAATCAGATTATGACTGCAGCAATGAAGCTGGGTGCCCAGCACAGTGAGGGAGTATAACGTCCCTCGGATGAGGGACTATTCATCAGCCCTGGGTGTTCAGGGGCTGTCACAGTGATGGCATTTGAACCAGCCTTTGAAGGATAAATAGGAGTTTGTTGGGCAGAAGATAGATGGATGGGAGAGATTTTATCAAGAAAGAATTGACAGAAATTAGTGATAATAATAATAATAATTGATGTCATTTATTAAGTGCTTATTATGCCCGAGTACTTTTTATGCCTGTCTCTTTTCACCATTCCAAAACCTCAATGAGACAGGTTCTCTACGATTATCGTATTTTTTACCTAAGGAAACAGAGGTCCTAAAAACAGAAGCAAACTTTCCAAGGACGCACAGGAGCATGGTAAAGTCAGGGTTTGAACCCAGGGCTACCTAACTCAAAGGCCACGGGCTTTCCCCCGGGTGTAAGTGCCTTCTAAAACGGCTTGTGAGGTGAGAGAAGGAAAAGAGAAATAAGCTGGTTCTTAACCACTAGCAAAGAGGGGGCAGTGAGTCTGTCCTTTGTGTGAGCACAGTCGTTGACATTGACCATTGACCTTGCTAGAGTCTGAAGGGCGCTCACCATAGAAGAACTGCACTGAAGTCACTCAGGTGGTGGACAGACCCCATTATCAGCCATTTGCTTTATTAGGTGCTGTCTTCCTTCAAGCAAATAATTCAACTCTGTTGTTTTTATCTTTTCCCTGTTTGCAGGGGAAAAGCTTGGAGAGTAATCCACGCTCTTAACAATGTAAACATTACAAAATATGTTCGTCATCCTGCAGAGATAGCCTCCGATAATCTTTGGTACATATTCCTCTGGTTATTTTTTCCATGAATCTATTAACATTAAAAACATTTTTAAGGTTCGGCGCCTGTGGCTCAACGGGCTAAGGCACCAGCCAAGTACACCTGAGTTGGTGGGTTCGAATCGAGCCTGGACCTGCCAAACAACAATGATGGCTGCAACCAAAAAATGGCTGGACGTTGTGGCGGGCGCCTGTAGTCCCAGCTACTTGGGAGGCGGAGGCAGGAGCCTCGCTTGAGCCCAGGAATTGGAGGTTGCTGTGAGCTGTGATGCCACTGCACTCTATCCAGGGTGACAGCTTGAGGCTCTGTCTCAAAAAAAATTAAAAAAAAACAACAAAAAAAATTTTTAAGTGGAATCCTATGATAGACACTGTTTTGAAGTTTCTTTCCTTTCCACTTCACATGTCAGGGACATTGCTCTGTGTTAGAATAGATATAGATAGATATTTCATTCCTCTTATTAGTTGTAAATTATTCCAAAATATAGATAAGCCAATTTGTTTCAACACTTCCATACTGACAGATATAGATTATTTCAAGGTTTCACACATGCAAATAACACTACCTTTAACATCCTTATCTATTTTTTGTAGCTAGTATTGCTATAAGATAGATTCCTAGAAATCAAATTGGCTGGGTCACAGGGTCAGTACATTGCTAAACTCCCCTCTAAAAGATTGTACGAATTCATATGCCCACCAACGGGGCTTAGCTCTTGATATAAATAAAGATTCCCTAATGTTTCTCCATTTTTCTTCCTTCCAGGCTTCCACACCTAATTATCAGTAATTTTCATTTTCACAAACACTTTCCTTCCTGATAATGCAAAACCACCAGCTGGAAAGTTCCACCCGTTCTTGCGTGCATTTTGCCTTTCCCCAGACAGAGGCAGAAGCAATGCGGCAGAGAGCATTTGTATTCTTCAGCAGAAGTCTCCCCCTTCCTTGCTGTTCATCAGCTCTTTTTAAAAAAAAAAAATTACTGTGGCTTGCCAACTTAGAGGCTATTAAAAAGCCCTAGTGTTCTATATAATCACTTTAGGGTTCTGTTGGAAAGCTTATACCAATGAAATAAAAATGTTAGAGAGCCATTGAAAAATACAGATAAATGCCACTTGGTCTGAGTGAATGCTGGGCCTCATTCTGCTGGCAGTTGTCTTTGTATTCCTTAACAATGACCTTGCCAGGCTGAGTCTCACTAAAAGTTTCATCTATCCAGTTTTTAAAAAGCTCTGTAAAATGTCTCTAACTTTTATGCCTTGATCTTTCTTCTAATCAGTGTTTAAAGAAAGGACAGAAAAATGTCCGGGGCAGGGGTGGGGGGGGGCGGAAATGATCCAGGCTCTGTCGTTCTTACAATTAGCCAGATGTTCAATTTATGTGCTAATGAAAGGGAAGAAGAGGGATCTTGATCACGGTCTTGTCAGAGGAGGGTCACCCTATCACATTTGTTCATTCTCAGTGGTTGACATGTCATAATTGAGCCAGATTAAGAGCATCTTAGCACATCTTTAGTCTCTCCCATCAGAGGCTCTGGGGTATCAATTGTGTTTGAATCTAGGCCCCAGAATTTAATAGCTGTGTGACCTTGGGTAAGAAACTTAACCTCTCTGTGCCTTCTTGTCCTCACTTTTAAAGTGGAAATAGTCAGATACCAAGGTGTGTGCCTATAGACCCAGCTACTCGGGAGGGAGTTTGAGGTTGCTGTGAGCTATGACTGTGGGCTGCCTTCCAGCCTGGGTGGTAGAGTGAGCCCTTCCACGCCTCCAGCAACAACAACAAAAGAATATCAGCAATAAAGGGTGTAGGGATATTTTGAGGTCTGAAAGAAGCAAAGCTCATTTTATTTTTTTTTTTTATCCTTTAGTGCCCAGGACAGTGCTTGAAACTCAGTTTCTGCATTTAAAAACCTCATAGTCTGGTGACAAAAACAAACATGTATACAGAAGCCAGGAGAAAGCCATCTGGACAGCACTGACACGGAGGGCCAGACAGCAGGGAGAATTTGCTGTTCAGCCTTTCTGGGAAAGCTTCTTTTGTTCTCTTTTCGAGTCAAAGTCTCCCTCTGTTGCCCTGGTTAGAGTCCCATGGCATCATCATAGCTCACAGCAAATTTCTTGGGCTTAGGTGATTCTCTTGCCTCCGCCTCCCCAGTACATGGGACCACCACCATGCTTGGCTAGTTTTTTTTTTTTTCTTTCTAGTTTTAGAAGAGACCAGGTCTTGTTCTTGCTCAGGCTGGTCTTGGGCTTCTGAGCTCAAACAATCCACCTGCCTTGGTCTCCCAGAGTGCTGGAATTACAGGCATGAGCCATCGCACCTGGCCTTGGGAAATCTTCTTAGAAAGGGTTAACATTTGGGACAGACCTTGAAAGATGCTCAGCAGTTCACCAAATAGGAGAGGGTGGAAAAATTCTAGAGAGAAGGAATAGCCTGAAACAGTTTTCACCCTGGGAAGACACTATATTCCAATGGAGTTCTAGAAAACCACCGACTCTTACAGTTCCAAAGAAATGAATAAACAATGAGAGAATTTCGGGGAACAGAGCAGGTGTCGCATCTGAGAGGCAGTGTTTTATAGTCCTCAACAGGAGATATAGATTCTGACTGCCTGGTTTGAATCCTCACTCCCCACCTATTTATTACCTGTGTGATATTGGGAAAGTGGCTCTATGCCTCAGTTTCCATGTGTATAAAATGGGGATAATAGTACCTATTTCACAGGGTTGTCATGACAACTGTTTAACATACCTGACATCCTGTCGTTTAGCAAGTACACTGTATGTTTCATCTTATTATCGACTGTCCCTGAAATGTAAGCAAGTCAACAATAGCCTAATTTCTCTCTTGGTAAATGGCCCTGCAATTAGGGAGAAACCGAGGTGGCCAAGAACCCAGTTAGAAGAGAAAGAATTAACTACTCTACACCAAGTCTACGTTCAGACATCGAGGTCTGCTATCTGGGCTTGGTGTGAAGCAGCACGCCCCAAAGTGGGTTATTCAAAAAAAAAAGGGAAATTTCCATGGTCAACGAAGTTTGGAAAATTCTGTATTAATAAGAGGCAAGTAGAATTCTTAGCTGTGCAATTCCTCAGAGCATTAGCATATTAATAAGCAGTGTGCATCTCTAAGAGAAAAAGAGAACATGGGGCATTTCCCAATTTCCCACACTCGGTTTTCCTTTGGTTCTCCACCCCTCACTTTCTCTCTCAGCATCTTCAGGCATTAATATTCTGTGGCATCAGTTTAGGAGATGTTGGTGCCAAGCACTCCCTGGCTTCCCATAATCATCTCAGTGCCCCAAACCAATCAAGACTAATTTACATGGACGTCTGTTGCTGGAAGACACCAGAGGATCTCATGACATAAGAGAGAAATTGTGAAATGTCCTGATATATGAGTTATTGTTATAATCTGTGAATGTAAAAAACCAAGAATTTCTGTGCTTTCGATTCTCGGGATGTCTTTGTTCAGACGCAGAACTGACAAAGCTTTAGGTGTTACCTTCTTGTTCAGAAGGACACTCTCCAGACCGCCAGGATCTGAGCATGCAGGTCTTTCTCCTAGCATCTTACTACTACGTGCAAGCATGTGGGCCTCTCCTGGGCCTCTCCAAGGATAGAGCGAAGGAAGAAGACATACCGCAGCTAGTGTACAAGCCCCCAAAGACATTCGGTCTTTGTCTTGGCTCCTGCCACCCCATGGAATTTCCTGAGCGATGGGAATGTTTTTCATCACTTACAAGAGGCTCCTTCCATCTCACCTGGGTTTACGCTAGGAAGGGACTTAGGGTGTGGGTCCCAAATAGCCTCGGATGGAGCCGCTTACCAGCAAGACCGAGTGATTAGAGAGTTGGAATTTTCTTCCTCTTCTTTTTTTTTTTTTTTGAGACAGAGTCTCACTATGTTGCCCTAGGTAGAGTGCCATGGCGTCACAGCTCACAGCAACCTCAATCTCTTGGGTTTAAGGGATTCTCTTGCCCCAGCCACCCAAGTAGCTGGGACTATAGGCACCCACCACAATACCTGGCTATTTTTTTTGCTGTAGTTGTCATTGTTTTTTGGCAGGCCCAGGCTGGGTTAGAACCCTCCGGTGTACGAGGCTGGTGCCCTACTTGCTGAGCTACAGGCGCAGAGCCAAGAATTGGAATTTTCAACCTTAAGTCAGATCTACTGCTTCAGGGCAAGCAGGAACTGGAGATTAAACTCCATAAAAACTCTTGAACAATGGTTTCAATGAGCTTGTGGGTGAACAACACATCAGGGTGCTGGGAGGGTGGTGTGCCCAGAAAAGGCACGGAAGCTTCCTTAGGCTTTGTCTTTTAGAAAAGATTATGTTTGTTTTCATCTCGTTGTTCATTTATATCCTTTGTAATAAACCGGTAACTGTAAGTAAAATGTATCCCTGAGTTCTGTGAGTTGTTATTGCAAATTATTAAAGCAGAGAAGGGAAGGTGGGAATCCTCAGTTTGCAGCCAAGTTAGACGGAGGTGTGGATGACCTTTCAACCCCCTCCGTAGTGACTGGATCTGAAGTGGGGTGGCAGGTTTGCAGGATGAGCCCTTGCCCTGCGGAGCCTGCACCAGCTCGAGGTAGTCAGTGGAACGGAGCTAAATTGTAGAGCACCCAGCTGATGTTTGAGAATTGAAAAACTGTCAGTTTTGGAAAGCACCAGAGACACCTCTTTGCTAGTAGCTTCCATTTATGAAACACCAAGTCCTATCCACATCTTTTCCTTATTTTTCTTGTTGTTGGAATTATCTGTTCTCTTGCTGTTGAGTCTTTGTGTCTTATTTTTTTTTTTTTGTAGAGACACAGTCTCACTTCATTGTCCTTGGTAGAGTGCCGTGGCATCACACAGCTCACAGCAATCTCCAGCTCCCGGGTTAAGGCGATTCTCTTACCTCAGCCTCTCGAGTAGCTGCTGTTGAGTTTTAAGAATATTTTATTCTGGATACAAATTTTTTGTCAAATAACTGATTTACAAGTATTTTCTCCCATTCTGTAGCCGAGCCTTTCATTCTCCTGAGAATGTCACAGGGCAAGAGTTTTCCATTTTCATTAGGTCCAAATTATCAATAGGAGATAAATTTTTTCTTTTAAGGATCATGTTTATGGTATCATGTCTGAGAACTCTCTGGCTAAGCATAGATCACAATTTTTTTCTCCTAATTACTCTTCTTAAAGCTTTATACTTTCAGGTTTTCAATCAGATCCATGCTTCATTTTTTTTTTTTTTTTTTGACACAGAACCTCAAGCTGTCACCCTGGGTAGAGCACTGTGGCATCAAAGCTCACAGCAACCACCAACTCTTGGGCTTAAGCGATTCTCCTGCCTCGCCCTCCCACCTAGCTAGGACTACAGGCACCCACCAGAACACCTGGCTATTTTTTTGGTTGTAGTTGTCATTGTTGTTTGGCAGACTGGGGCTGGATTCGAACCGGCCAGCTCTGCTGTATGCGGCTGGCGCCCCAGCTGCTTGAGCAATAGGCGCCGAGCCCTATGCTTCATTTTGAATTAATTTCTGTATAAGTTGCATAGTTTAGGTTGAAGTTCATTTTCTTGCAAACAGATGCATAATTTTCTAGCACCACTTCTTGAGAAGATTGTCGTTTCTCCATTGACTGGCCTTGCAGCTTTGTGAGTAATCAATCAATTGGTCATATTCTGTGTGGGTGTATTTTTGGATTCTATTCTGTTCCATTGATCTCTGTCTGTCTTTTCACCAGTACCACACTGTCTCGATGTAGTGTCAATTTATAACGTCTAAAATTGAGTAGTCCTAAAATTGGTACTCCTTCAATCTTAGTCTTTTTTTTTTACAAAATGGTTTTGTACTGTAGTTCCTTTGCTTTACCCACATTTTAGAATCAGCTTGTCTACATTTGCAAAAATTCCACTGGGGGGCTGGGCGTGGTGGCTCATGTGTGTAATCCTAGTACCCTGGGAGGCCGAGAGGGATGTATTACCTGAGCTCATGAATTTGAGACCAGCCTGAGCAAGAGGCTGAGCCCATCTCTAAAAATAACCGGTCGTGTGGCAGGTGCCTGCCATCCCAGCTACTTGGGAGGTTGAGGCAAGAGAATAGCTTGAATGCAAGAGTCTGAGGTTGCTGTGAGCTGTGATGCCACAGTACTCTACTGAGGGCAACAAAGTGAGACTCTGTCTCAAAAAAAAAAAAAATCCTACTGGGGTTTTTACTTGAATTATGTAAAATCTACAGCTCAATATGTAACAAAGTGAGTTCTTTACTATGTTGGGTTTTCTCATCCATGAAGACAGTATGGCAGTCTCCATTTATTTAAGTTACTATTGTAGCTTCTTTCTTTCAACGCTTTATTTGATTTTTCTTTTTCTTTTTTTTTTAACAGTTTAATTTAAGCACAATTTTATTTATTTTTTTTTGCAGTTTTTGGCTGGGGCTGGGTTTGAACCACCACCTCCAGCATATGGGGCCAGCATCTTACTCCTTTGAGCCACAGGCGCCGCCCTAATTTTTCTTTTTTAAATAAAATTAGATAAGCAGATGTTTCAACACTTTTAATATTTCACTCCACTCTCTTCTTGCTTCCATAGTAGGTTAGCTGTAATTTTATTCCTGTTCCCCTCTAGGAACGTGTTTTGTTCACACCCACTCCTCAGCTTCTTTCAAGATTTTTTTATCTTTGGGTTCATGTCTGTTATTTTGGAAAATTCTCAGCCACTATTCTATTACTTCAAATATTTCTTTGGCTCTTTCTCTCTTGAGTATTCCAAGTGCATATATGCCACAATTGCTGAAATAGTCCCATAATTCTGCAATCTTTTGCCTATTTTTGTAAAAGTTCAGATTAATACGAGGGCCAAATGATTAGGTTACGATGATTGCATTTGTTAGGTAAGGTCCCTGTTGTAGTTTTGTTTTTTTTTTTGAGACAGAGCCTCAAGCTGTCACCCTGGATAGAGTGCTGTGGCATCACAGCTCACAGCAACCTCCTGGGCTCAAGCAAGTCTCTTGCCTCCACCTCCCAAGTAGCTGGGACTACAGGCGCCCTTCACAAGGCCCGGCTGTTTTTTGGTTGCAGCCATCCTTGTTGTTTGGCAGGCCCAGGCTGGATTCGAACCCGCCAGCTCAGGTGTACGTGGCTGGCGCCTTAGCCCGCAGAGCCCCTGTTGTAGTTTTATCCTGCACCCAAGAGTTGTGGCATGTACTAATACACTGTGCCCATTAGGTGGCAGCACACCAACCCCCTGCCCTCCTCCCCTCTCCCCCTTTCCTCTTCCCTCTCCCCCCAACTTGAATTGAATTGAATTTTTCTCTTGTGTGGTCTTGTATTAGTTCATCTACTGGCTTCATAGAAGTGTTAAGTACATTCTTTTTCATTCTTGTGACACTTTACTAAGAAGAATATGTTTCAACTCTATTCAGATTAATACAAAAGATGTAAAGTCTCCATCTTTTCATGGGTTGATGGGCACTTGGGATGTTTCCACAGCTTGGCTCACATAAATCAAGCTGCAAGGCTCTGCGCCCGTAGCACAGTGATTATAGCACCAGCCACATACACCAAAGTTGAAGGTTCAAACCCATCCTGGGCCAGCTGACCAACAATGACAACTGCAACAAAAAAACGGCCAGGCCTTGTGGCGGCCACCGGTAGTCCCAGCTACTTGAGAGGCTGAGGCAAGAGACTCACTTGAGCCCAAGGGTTTGAGGGTGCTGTGAGCTGTGACAGCACAGCACTCTACCAAAGGCAACATAATGAGACTCTGTCTCAAAAAAAAGAAAAAATTGAGCTGCAATAAACAATCTAGTGCAAATGTCCTTATGATAATATGATTTTTTTTTCCTTCTGGGTATATGCCTGGTAGTGGGATTGCAGGATCAAATAGAAGTTTTATTTTGAGTTCTCTGAGGATTCTCCATATTTCTTCCCAAAGGGAACGTATTAGTTTGCAAGCCTACCCACAGTGTAAGAGTGTTCCCTTCTCACCACATCCACACCAGCATCTGCAGCTTTGTGGCATTGGGATATGGGCTATACTCACTGGGGTCAGGTAATATCTCAGGGTGGTTTTGATTTGGATTTCTCTGATGATTAGGGAAAATGAGCATTTTTCATATTTCATTTCATTTTTATTAGCCATTCATCTGTCTTCCTCAGAGAAAGTTCTGTTTATGTCTCTTGCCCAGTGATAGATGGACAGTTTGCTCTTTTTTGGTTGATTAATTTGAGTTCTCTATGGATTCCATTTATCAACTCTTTATCTTTATGAATTTCAGAATGTTTTATTCTGGGGCGGCACGCATAGCTCAGTGGGTAGGATGTCAGCCAAATACACCAATCATTTTAAGAAATGTGTCATCTGGGCGGCACCTGTGGCTTAGTGGGTAGGGCACCGGCCCCATATACTGAGGGCGGCAGGTTTAAACCTGTTCCCAGCCAAACTGCAACAACAACAACAAAAATAGCCGGGTGTTGTGGCGGGTGCCTGTAGTCCCAGCTACTCGGGAGGCTGAGGCAAGAGAATCGCCTAAGCCCAGGAGTTGGAGGTTGCTGTGAGCTGTAACACCATGGCACTCTACCAAGGGCGACATGATGAGACTGTGTCTCTAAAAAAAAAAAAAAAGAAATGTGCTATCTATGTCTATTAAGAGTTCTTGTTCGAAAAAGACGCTGAATTTTGTTGAATGCTTTTTCTGCATCTATTGAGAGGATCATATCATCTTTGTTTTTACTTCTATTTATATGGTGAATTACATTTATGGATTTGTGTATTTTAACCAGCCTTGCATTCCTGGGATAAAGCCTACTTGATTATAATTTATAATTTTTTTTTTTTTTTGAGACAGAGCCTCAAGCTGTCACCCTGGATAGATAGAGTGCTGAGGCATCATAGCTCACAGCAACCTCCAATTCCTGGGCTCAAGTGAGTCTCTTGCCTTCGCCTCCCAAGTAGCTGGGACGACAGGTGCCCGCAACGCTTGGCTATTTTTTTTTTTTTTTTTTGTAGTTGTCATTGTTGTTGGGTCGGGCTGGATTTGAACCTGCCAGCTCTGGTGTATGTGGCTGGCACCTTAGCCAATGGAGCTACAGGCACTGAGCCATATAGCAGAGTCCTTTTATTGAAGAGCCATCTAGCAACTGCCTCAGTGTCCCAACATGGGGTTTCTGAGAACAGCCCTGAGTGTTTAAGGAGTCCGGATTTTTGTTTTTTTTATTTTGTGGAGACAGAGTCTCACTCTATCGCACTCGGTGGAGTGCTGTAGAGTCACAGCTCACAGCAACCGCCAGCTCTTGGGCTCAAGCGATTCTCCTGCCTAAGCCTCCCGAGTAGCTGGGACTACAGGCACCCGCCACAGCGCCCGGCTAATTTTTGATGCAGTTCAGCCGGGGCCGGGCTTGAACCCGCAGCCCTCGGTATATGGGGTCGGCGCCCTACTCGCTGAGCCACAGGCGCCGCCCAGGAGTCAGGTTTTTAAGGCTTGGTCTGCATCCTGGTTAGCATGCCAGCCATTCAGGTGCATTGGTGGGGGAGAGTAGCAAGTAAGCATTGTACTGAAGCAGAATTTTGCCGTTAGTTAGCCATACATTATACACCTTTGTTTTAATATTTTCCCATACATTTTAGTTTCAGTGCTTTTCGTCCGTACATCTTTGTCTCAGTATTTTCTCCACCTGGCATTGTTTAAAGGTCAGTCTGGGGCAGTTCATTTCCCAAGCCCAGGAGTTAGTCAAGCAAGAAGTTAGTGAGTTCTTTGCCATCTATCTTGGGAATGAACCAGACTTACTCCATTTTGTTGAGGGCTTGCAGCCCGGGAACTTGTCAGTAGTTAACTGGTATTTTCCTACTTTAACCGAGACCTGACACTACAATTACTGCTCCAGCAGCTTCTGCTCCAGGTAAGCAGATCTCGGGTGTGACTCTCTGCATTCATGTGTCTCTCAGTATTTCAGGGACTGGAAGAAATTTGTCCTGAGACCTCAGTGCTTTAATGGGTTCAAGAAAAGTCACTGGATTTTAGTTCGTTCAGCTTTTTTCTTGATGTATAGACAGGAGTTCCAAGCTCCTTACATGCTAGGGCTGCGGTTAGAACTCTCTGTTACAGTTTTCAGCACACAGATCTTGGTATGTGTTGTGTTAGACTTGTATTGAAGACCTTTTATGTTTGGCTGTTTGTGGAACTCTTTTAAATAGCATGGTTTTTAAACTTTCATTTTCTAATTGTTCACCGCCAGCATATATAAATACATTGGATTTTGTATGTTGATCTTTTATCCTATAATCTTGCTAAGAAGACTCATTCATTCCAGGAGTCTTTGTAAATTCCTTGTAATTTTTCTGCACTGAAAATCATGTCTTCTGTGACAATTTTTTTTTTTTTTTTTTTTGTAGAGACAGAGTCTCACTTTATCACCCACCGTAGAGTGCTGTGGCATCACACAGCTCACAGCAACCTCTAACTCCTGGGCTTAGGCGATTCTCTTGCCTCAGCCTCCCGAGTAGCTGGGATTACAGACACCTGCCACAATGCCCAGCTGGTTTTTTTGTTGCAGTTTGACTAGGGCTGGGTTTGAACCCACCACCCTCAGTATATGGGGCCAGCGCCCTGCTCACTGAGCCACAGGGGCTGCCCTTCTGTGACAATTTTATTTCTTCCTTTTCAATATTACTGGCTAGGACTGCCAGGATAAAGTTGAATAGGGGTGGTGTGAGTGGGCATTCCTAACCTTATACCTCATCTTAGGGGAAATTTTTTTGGTCTTACACCATTAAGTGTGATGTCAGCTTATAAGCTTTTTAGCTATTCTTTATCAGGTTGGGGAAACATAATTTTGGTCAGGAATGGATATTGCATTTTTTCAAATTCTTTTTTCTGCATAAATTTGTGTGATTGTGTGGCTTCTCTTTCTTCATTCCTAATGTCTGGAATTTCTGGTATAGCTCCCTCTGTCTGAAGAAATTCCTTAAGCAGGGGTGGTGCCTGTGGCTCAAGGAGTAGGGTGCCAGCCCCTTATGCCGGAGGTGGTGAGGTTCAAACCCAGCCCTGGCTAAAAACTGCAAAAAAAAAAAAAAAAAAAAAAAGAAATTCCTTAAGCAATTCTTTCTAGATCAGGCCTTCTGGAAATAAATTCTCTTTATTCTGTTATTTACAAATGACTTCATTTCATCTTTGTTCCTGAAGGATATTTTCGTCGGATATAGAATTCTGCAGTGACGGTTTTTTCTTTCAGCACTTTACAATTCTGGTGGCACTTACTTAGTGTAACCGCATTTCTTCATCTGCAGAGCCTGTGGAATATGAGTAAGGTTATAGGGTTAGCAAACAAAGTGTTTCTGTTCCCACCCTTATGCTTGAGAGGTATATCCATTTGGCTACCCATAACAGATGTGGACTCTAAGTAGTTTACAATAAATTCAGAAGTGAAGCACTTTTCAGGTAGAAAACGCCGATCTGCCTCTATATTCCTCCACTATGTTGCCTGGGCTGGAGTTCAGGGGCATGATGGTAGCTCACTGCAGCCTGGAACTCCTGGGTTCAAACAATCCTCCAGCCTCAGCCTCCCTAGTAGCCAGGACTATAGGTGTGTACTTCGTTAATTTTTTTCATACATATGTATGTATGCACATACATATTTAGAGAGAGCATCTCACTATGTTGCCCAGACTGGTCTCAAACTTTTTGACTCAAGGCATATTCATGCCTTGGCCTCCTGAGTCGCTGGGATTAGAGGCATGAGCCATCACACCCAATCTCTGTCTCCACCTCTACACTCCTCTAGCTTGGATTTATGTTCGCAAGATAGTTGACAGTGGCACCTAGAAGCAGCAAGCTTCCTCCTTCAAGTTCAGTAGGATAAATAAAAACCTCTCCACCCTCCTGACTGGTTGGGTCACACGCTTACCCCTGGACCATTAACAGTTGACAAGAAAATGGGATGTGCTGATTGGCTTGAGCCTGGGTACCTGAACCAATCACTGGCAAGATGGGTTGGCTGAGTCCAATAGACACTCTCCTAGAGCTGAGGGTGGTATCAGCTTCCCACCTCCTGGGTGGAGGGGATGGAGTCAATATCTTGGACAAAAACCAGATGTATTAGTAGGAGGAAGGAGGGGACCAGAGTGAGAATGGATAGTGGGTTGTTGGGGCAGAGACAATGTGTGTTTACCAGGCTGTTTCCTTCTTTCTGGGCACCCGGGAAGACTACATTCCCCAGTTAGGTTGGCATCCTGGGATTGAGATCTGGCCAATGGGCGGCAGGAAGAAGTGATGTAACCTTCTAGCCATGGCCCTTAAAAATATCTTGTGTGCTTTTCCAGGACTCTCTTTCTCTTCCACAGTTACGTTGGCATAGGTTCAATATGGGGGAGGATTATCCAACCTCAGATGTGAACAAGAAATAAACTTTGATGGTGTTAAGAAACAGATTTGGATGTCTGTTTATTACTGTAGCCTAGCCTAGCCTATTTGGATCAATACAGTCCAGTGGTGGTTTTCAAAATGTGGGCCTCAAACCAGCTGCATCAGGGATTTCCTAGGACCTCGGCACATGCAATTCTCTTGCCCCCACTCAGCCTATTGAAACAGAATCTCCTGGGGCAGAGCCCAGCGCTCTGTGCTGCACAAAGCCCTCCAGGCGATGCTGATATACCTAATGTCAGAGAACCACTAACTTCTGAAGTCAACATTGTCAGAAATAGCTCTCTGCTTTTCTCAGCCGCTAGTGTGTTTCTCCTCTCCTGTTCCAGCTGCTGAGCCTGGCTCTGGTGATTGTAAACCCTGCTTCACCTATGACGATGTTTTACCTGGGCCCATTCAGGTGTGACATCTCATGGCCCACATTCAAGCTGGTCTTCTCTTTGCTAGCGATGCAGTGCTCCTGCAGTTAGCCTGCCTAGCAATGGTCCCCTCCCCACCACCAGTAGCAGCAGTTACATAAGTGTCTTGAATCCGTCTCTCCCTCCTCCATAAAAATTATAACTAATGACTTGTGACTCTACCCTGAAGTCCTATAATTCCAGTCTACAGGAGAGAAGCTTGATATTTTTTATTGCACTGGAAAGGTTTTTGGAAGGTAAGAGAATGATTTTTATTAGGTTTTATTTGGAACCATGGAAAGTAATCAGAGGATTTTAAAAACTTATGGTTGGCATCCACAGGACTGCTGAGACTCGAAGCTGGGAGTAGAGTCTGATCCGGTCTAACCTCTCCTCACCCCCAAATGAAGCCGCTGAGGTACAAGGAGGTGCAGAGGTCATTCATTTAAAGATCTAGCGATGAGATCATCTTAGATTTAGAATATGCCCTAAATCCAATGGCTAGTGTCCTTCTAAGAGAAAGGGGAGGGAGCTTTGAGACAGAGAGGCAGAGAGAGGAAAAAAAATACATGTGAAGACAGGAGCCAAGGGTGGGGGTTTGAAGCCCCCAGAGTTGCCAGCAGCCCTAAGGAGAAGCACAGAACAGAATCTCCCTCAGGACTTTCTATCAAACAAACTGCTCACATCTCGTTTTGGCCTTCTGGCCTCCAGAACGTATTTCTGTTGTTTCAAGCTGCCAAATTCCTGGTGATTTGTTCCAGCAGCCCTACAAAGCCAATCCTACATCCAATCCCACTGTTCCTCCAGCTCCTACTTTCCCTTACTTCTCAAATGCCTGATCTTCACTCCAGCTCGCCCTTCCCTTCCACGGCGTACACCACCCCAGTTTGCCGCAGGTGGACGTGTTAACAGCCGGACCACCTCATGCCAGGGGCTGTCTGTGCCCCAGTAGCGATGGGTCTTTCGTGATAAGTGATCAGCTCCAAACCCCCATCCCTGGCATGTTGTCTTGGTTTCTTCCTGATACTGTCATAGGTTGGAATCTCTGTAAGCAGTTGTAAGGCTGGAGTTTGGCATCGGGTGTTTATCAGGGATATATCGCTGCGGACCAGAGAGGGACGAGGACGAACTGGGCAGATAGAGAAGCTGAACTATGATGCAGACATGACCCAGCAACGCCAGCCCCGTCAGAGCTGCGCTGTAAGGGGCTGACGTGGGCAGACCCTTGAATCCCTGCTGCAGTCAGGCTGAGGATGAGGCCGTGTCCCAAAACTGAACTCACAGGACAGCTGACAGCTGGGTGGCAAGTGCCTTCTTGAAGGGGCATCTGGGCACTTTGTCTCTGAGTTCACGACGTCAGCCTGAAGGTGAAGGGAAGTATTATCTTCATTCAACAGGTGAGGAAGCCGAGGCTGAAAAGATCTGAGTAACTATCTCACTATCAGTAACTAGCTGCATCAAGATCGAAATCTTCAAGAAGGAAGGAAACTAACATTGTGAGCAACTGTGTGCCGGGACTTTAGGAAATTTGCCGTACATTTTCTTGGTGGTTCCCCATGACAATCCTGAAAGGCATTCATACTTTCTCTAATTTCCGAAAGGAAGACGCGAATGCTCAGAGGTGTATTTTTCCCAGGGTCAAGAGGATTAATAAGAAACGGAAATAGAATTTGAACCCAGGTCCGTGTGAGACCACAATGCTTTAAGAAGCCAGGAAGGGAACATGCCTTCCGTGCACAAGTCGGTGCTAATTCAAGGAGGAGAGTGTCACCATTAGAGCTCCACTATTATCTAGTGTGAGGCAGTGTGTTTCTAGTCTTTATTTAGAACGACATGATTGCAGGCAGAGTCTGAACCATAATATCATCTGGCAGCTTTGCAGGAGGTGCCTCGTGAGAAGGTTTGACTCCTTCTTGGGGGGTGTGGAAGGGGATGAGTGGTTAGTCACGACATGTGACAGAAAAACATGTTGGAAAAAACTAGAAAAAAGGGCTTTTAAAAAAAGCACCGGCAGTTTGCTATGAGAGATTCTGGCATTGGAGTCACAAAGCCTCAGAATATGAAAACATTTTTTTTCCTGATTACAAGAATAATGCACGTTTCCTGTGCAAGAATACTCAACAGCAGATAGAGGAAAATGACCATTATTTACAGCCCTACACACAGAGATCTTGCTAACACTTTGATGTTATTTTTCTTGTGAGTAAATATGTGTTTCTGTGGTTTTGATCTTCCCACCCCCCCTCCTGCACTAGTCGGTTCACAGAAAGGCATCTCGGGGTGGGTAGGGTTGGTGTATGGGGGGGTCTTTTCCCCTTTTTGTGTGTGTATGTTTATCTGACAATTCTCCCCCATCTCCTTTCCTTGTCCCTCCTATTTGTACGGTACAAGCAATAAAGACGCTCTTTTCAGACCAGGGCCCAGCCTGCACTTGTGCCGGCCCAGGACCCCAGGCCTTGCCTTGGTTACAGAGTCTGGCTCCCGGTCACCAGCTTCTTCCTGCTCCTTTTGCTCCCTTCAAAGGGCCCTGGTGAGACAGGAGGTGGGGACACAGTGGGGCCTGAGCCGGAGGTGTGAATGAGCTCAGGACTTGGGCAGATGGGGGTGGGTGTGTGCATGAGCCCAGGCTGGAGGGGGGATATCAGGGTCGGGGCAGCTGTAGGGCGGAGGAGGCTAGTGAGGCTCCTGGCACCTGGGGGCAAGTACAGTGGACAGAGACCTTTCTTGGCCTTCATGCTGCTTAGGGTAAAAGAGGTGGCGTGAAAAGGACAGGGGTGGTAGGAGATGTGGGTGGCTAGATCAAGGAGGGTGTGCGTGGTGTGGACCAGCCCTGGAGCTCAATGCAAAGGATTTCCCAAGGCCACCAAGCCCTAGAGCCGGGCACTGCCCACCACAGCCCCTTCTCCCTGTTGATGGTATAACCGAGACGCCTTGAGGCTCCCACACTCCAGGGCCCAGTCTGCTTGGTATTGGTAGCGTTTGTGGTGCCATCAGGTGGGGGAACTGAGCCTGCTTGCAGCTCTGAGAATTGACCCTCCGATTGCAGTTCCCTTTGCCCTGGCTCTGCCCTGAGCCCTTGGAGCTCAGGAGAGAGTTATACCGGCCAGGCCTCCCTGTCCCCACACGCAGGCACCAGGGCTGTACCCTGCTGCGCCCAAGGGACAGAGGACCGGGCACAGATGAATTTCGTTTCAGATTTTGCTACAAGTTAGGGCTTCACATCCATGGAGTCTTTGGAATTTTAAGTGAGTTTAGCAGAAAAGTGAGATAAAACTTAGAAAGAGAGAGTTAGCCACAGCTAAGACCCCTTATGTTTTTGTTGTTTTGTTTCTTTCTAACTTCATATGGACTGTTGCTAATTTAATTACCAAAGTCTGCCCCAGTGGTCCTAAGACAAAAAGAGAGGCCTTTGAAGAAAAAGCCTTTCTTTCTTCCCTCTAGTCCCAGACCCCTGGTGGGCCCAGTGTTACGTTTCTTCCCAGCTCTCCCAGAGTGGGCACATTCCTGGCCACCTCATTCTTTTAGCAGTGGCTGTCTGGGGGTCCCTTATTCCATAGGACTGGAGCCTCACGGTTTTATCAGCTGCTCCCCTTAGTTAATGCTATCCTTAGATACACTGGTGCTTATTTCTGAAGGAGTTTTCCCAAAGAGCCAGTTAGAAGTTTTAAAGATTTAATAAAACGTTACCACTTAAAAAAAATTAAAATAAAATAAAAAGCAACACATGTTCATAGAAAGATTCGGAAGAGGTAGAAAAGTATAAAGGAAAAAAAGTCACTTACAACATGACTTTCCAAAATCTTGACCGTTTTGTAACGTGATTTTTAAAAAGTTAGTGCTGAAATGGAGTTCTCCAGTCAGATTTACCAGATTGTGTGGTTGGCTCCATTCACTCCTGTGTAACCAAGGCAAATTCCCATTAATTCCTAATTGTCTCTCCAAACCTAAATTTCCTCCCCTAGAAAAGGGAGATTATGATAGTGTCTTCACCAGTGCAAGGAAAGCACTCATTTTATTATGATTATTAGTATTTTCAGTTTTTGGCCAGGGCCAGGTTTGAACCTGCCACCTCTGGTATATGCAGCTGGCACCCTACTCCTTTGAGCCACAGGCACCACTTGGAAAGCACTTGTTTTAATGCAGCATACACAGTAAGCAGTCAAATATTAGCTAATAAAATATATTAACTGTATTAGTCATTATTACAACAGGAAAATATATTTATAATAACTATCTTTGTTAGCCTTACCATTTTCAATTTGTTCTTGACTCTTTTGCAACTCTCCTCACCTCACCTCACCACTTACTCATCAGCTAAGCAGTAGTTTTCTTTCTTTTTTTGAGAAAGAGTCTCACTATGTCACCCTTGGTAGAGTGCTGTGGCATCACAGCTCACAGCAACCTCTAACTCTTGGGCTTAATAAGCAATTCTCTTGCTTCAGCCTCCCAGGTAGCTGGGACTGCAGATGCCTGCCACAACACCCGGCTATTTTTCTGTTTCAGTTGTTATTGTTGCTTAGCTGATCTGGGCCGGGTTCCAACCCACCAGCCTCCATGTATGTGGCTGGCACTGTAACCACTGTGCTGTAGGCACCAAGCCTAAGCTGTAGTTTTCGAATGAATTGCTAAAATGAATTGCTGAACCTCACTCCTCACTAAGTCTTAGGAGGGCTCTGAGAACTTGCATTTGCAACAAGTGACACAGTTGGTGCTAGGCTAGGGCTGATGGGAAGGGCTGTGTTGGCATTGCTTGCTTCTGGCTTTTGAGACAAGAACCAGGGCATATTCAACACATCTGGGAGAAAAATTTGAGGACTCATTCCGAGTCTTTTTTGTCTTCAAAACTACGAAATGATTCTGTTCATTGCAGTGGAGGACAGAGACAGAGAGGGCAGGAGGGGGCAGAGAGTCTGAATTTGGATAGAAAGGGTCACGTGGACAGGAGCTGAGCCAGCTTCTGCTCACCAGCCAGCTTCTACCTGCAGAGACAGTGGTCCCACCTGTGACCAGGAGCGTTTGGGAAAGGAGTCAGTATCTAGGGGGGCTCCCCAGCCTCCATTTTAAGGACCTTGCTGGTGAGGAGTGAGGACTCTCTTCAACAGCACCCAGAGAAACCCTCTAAGAGTAATGTGCCGCAGATGGCTCAGTGCCTGTCCAGCGGCATCACCCAGGGCACAGGGCACCACACCAACAACTCCCCTCTTTACATTCAAGGTAGCGGTAGGGATCTTGATCTGAGCATTCAATGTCCACACGTAACCATCTTTAGATCTCTTCCCCAGCCTCTGACTTGAACATGGATAGGTGCTAAGATGATCTCATTCCATTCCAATCACCTCAACAAGTGCTCCTAGAATGAGACTCACACTGCATGTAAATGAGCCATAAATATCATGACCACCTGTTCACAGGTGGACTGAGCCTTGGGCAGGCAGGTACTGTGAAAGGGAAGGCAGAGAAAGGCTAGCTTTTGTTGAGCATCTACTATGCACCACCCTTGTGCTAGGAGCTGTTCACATATCCCATTAAATCCTCACTGCAGCTCTGACAGGTGTGTGTATTAACCCCCATTTAATAGGAGGGAACTGATGTTCAGAGGGGAGAAGCAATGAGTTCAAGGTCACATTCTAAATACTGGACAAGCCTACACACCACGAAGATTCTTGACCTACCAGGACTTACGTATGCATGCACATGTGTAGGTATTTTTTGAGACAATATCTCGCTATGTAATATAAGCTGGACTTGAACCTGGCTTAATCCTCCCATCTCAGCCTCAGGATGCTTTTCAACTCCAGCCTCTCCTGCCTCTCAGGGCAGTGACAGCACCACCTCCTGTGTGTGCCGACATTAGGCTGCATCACACACAGTCCAGCAAAAGACGGAACATGCTGTACTTGGCAACTTGACCTGGACCAGTTCTGGACTGGAGCTGTTGAAGAAGGTCACTTAATAGCTTCGTGTGTCCTTGGGCAAGGGACAACCTCTCAGTTTGCAAAACTGTAAAATGGGGATAAGGCTCACAGGATTACTGTGAGGGCCAAAGGAAATCACAGTCAAAAATCAAAATGATTTCTGATACCCAGGGAAGGAGTAAGTAGAGTCAGGAAAGTTGGCATCCTGTTGAAACCTTTCTCCGCCTATGCAATGTGATATTTCTGAATCTTAGCTTCTTTATAGGGTGGGGAAGGTTAAATAAGAAACTTGAAATAAAAATATTTGCTACAGTACTAGTAGACGTTTAATAAAGCATGTTTCCTACCTGTTTCATTTATAGTCTCTAAAATGATCAGTAGAGAACAGATCACTGTTTTTTAATCTTTTTATCTCACAGCACATTGAACCTATAGTTAAACTTCAGTGGCACACTTAAATTATGTTGATCAAAAAAAGATTAAAAAAAGAATATACTTACTGTGCTTTGAACGTCTTTCAGAAATGATTTAATTAATGTTCTTTAAAATTTTTTGTGGCATACTGGTTGAAAATCACTGCTCTAAAGTGACTGGTAAAGAATAGGTGGATGGATGAATGAATGCATGGATGGATGGATGGATGATGGATGGGTGGATGGATAGACAGACAGATGAATGGATGGATGGATGGATGGGTGGGTGGGTGGATGGATGAATAGGTGGGTGGATAGATGGATGGATGAATGGGTGGGTGGGTGGGTACATGGATGGATGGATGGATGAATGGGTGGGTGGGTGAATGGATGGATGGATGGATGGATGGACAGACAGATAGTTATAGCTACACATTTGTCTCTTCCCTTGTAGATGCCACTGGACACCCAGGCCCTTTCTGCCACGGGCCTGGCAACATCCAACATGCACCTGTCTTCACAAAGTCCCTAGATTGGCTTGAGAATAGCTATAGGAAGGGCTGCTGTGATGACCCATACCCTCAGCAGTCTCCTCCCACTCTCCCTGTTTTGTAGTTGGGGCCATCCAAGTCAGGGAGAGGAAGAGGCCCTCAGGCCAGCTGCTGGCCTCCCATTACTCCTTGTGTGACAATGTTCTCTCCTAGTAGATCCTCTTTTCTCTTTACTATTTTCCATCTCACCTTTACATGCTTCTTGATCTGGGTCTGCTGTTGAGTCAGCAGTGGGATCTCTGCTCTTCTCCCTGCCTTAGCCCCGCGCTCTCAGCAGTCTCAGGGACCTCCCAAATGGAGCACAGAAGGTGATTTCCAGTCCTGCCCTGGGCTTCAGCCAATTGCTCTGCTCCCCATCCTACCCTCTGATGCTGTCCAATCCCTCCTCCTGGAACATCTTCCTTTTTGTTCAAATCCCACTATCCTTCAAGACCTGGTTCAGGCATAATATCCCCCAAACTGCTCCTTTTAGAAAATGTTGGAACTACAGAAAAACGTAAAGAATAAAATGAAAATTACCCACAATCGCACGCCTAGAGATGACTATTTACGTTCCTAGTCTGTAGTTGAGATCACAGAACCTCCAGTCCAGTGCTGAATAAATGTGATGTGGAAGTCTCTGTCTCATTCTTGATCTTGGAGGAAACCACCATTAAGTGTGACTTGAGATTTGGGTTTTGGGGATTGTCACATTGAGCGTGACCCCTTCTACTCCTAGAGCTTTGAGTGTTTTTATAATGTAAGGGCATTAGATTTTGTCAAATACTTTTTATGCAGCTATTGAAATGATCGTGTAGATTTGTATTTTCTTCTACTACTCTGGTGCACTGCACTAATTTATTTTTAGATATGAAACCACCCCTGCACTTCTGGGATGAATCTCACTTGGTCTGGATGTATAATAACTTCTCAAAATGTTGCTGGATTTAGTTTGCTAGTATTTTATCGAAGATTTTTAATATCTACATTCATAAGAAATACTGATCTTTAGTTTTATAGTAATGTCTTTGTTTGCTTTTGGTGTCCAGGTAACACTGGTCACTTAGAACGAGATGAGAAGTGTTCTCTCTTCTCATTTTTGGAAAGGTTTGTGAACAATTAGTGTTAATTCTTCTTTACATGCTTGGTAGATTTCAAGAGTGAAACTATCTGGGCTTAGTTTTTTCTTTGTGGGTATTTTTTTGCTTATTAATTCAATGACTTTACTTGTTTTAAGTTGATTCAGATTTTCTTTCTTTTTGAGTCAGTTTTGATAGTTTGCATCTTTCTAAAAACTTTCCCACTTCACCCAAATTATCAAATTTACTGGTATGCAGTTTTTATAGTATTCCTTTACATTTTTTTATTTCTAAAAAAATATTAGTAATGTCCCCTCTTTCATTCCTGATTCCAATAATCCAAGTCTTCTCTTTCTTTGTTGATCAACTAAGATTTGTCGATTTTGTTGATATTTTCAAACAATCAACTTTTGGATTTGTTGTTTTCTCTATTTTCTATTCTCTGCTTCACGAATTTCTGCTCTAATCATTATTATTTCTTTCCTTCTACTTGCTTTGCATTTAATTTGCTCGTCTTTTTCCTGTGTCTTAGGTGGAAAGTTAACTACATTTTATTATTTATTTATTTTAATTTTAGAGACATCGTCTCACGCTGCTGTCTAGGCAAGCCTCAGACTCCTGGACCCAAGTGATCCTCCTGCCTCAGCCACCCAGAGTGCTGGGATTAGAGGTGTGAACCACTCTAAGTGTGCTTGCTGAGAGTCTAGCTTTCTTAACAGAAAAACTGTCTGCAACCTCTAACATAGCCTCCAGTGTGGCCATTTGTAGATTCATGATTATTCTTTTAGTTGTGACAGAAAACGCTTCCCATGCTTATTGGTTTGTGTGACTGCTGGGCTCAGGCCTGTTAGGTTTGATTTGAGGGGTCTGGCAACATGGCTGGGACCTGGCTTCCCTCTCAACACTTCTGAGTTCTGCTTTCTTGAGGTGGGTTTTAATGTCCATCAGGCTGCCGCCTCCTGGTCCCAATGCGGCTACTCGAGTGCTCAGGGCTCACACTTCCAGAGGCAACTCCAGAGAAGTAAAGTGACAGTCTCCTTCCCAAGGGTCCCAGGGCACATCTTCCTGACCATGGGTGCTTGCTGAGTCATCCAGACTCTAGCCAAAGGGAAGGGGCGACGGTACCGTGCCCATAGGCTGGACCTGCAACGCGATCAACCCTGGACTAGGGTGGACTCAACGGCATCAGAAACATGTGGGCTGAAGGTGGAGGAGCAATGCCCCTCAAGTGGGAGAAAGAGGAGGCCAGCCGATGCCTGCTCAGGCTCCAGACACGTCCCACTGTTCTCCAAGGTCAGCCTCTCCTCTCCCCCTCGCCCACCCTCCGGGGCCTCTGCCCAAGGGAAACATGCCTAGAATGCCTTTCCGCCTCTCACTGGTGCTCCCCAGGTCTGTCCAGGACCATTTTGACGCTCAATTCAAGCATCAGCCGCCCACTTACCACTGCTTGGATTTTCCATTGTTTGGAAACATCTGGGTAAAAGATCAGAACACAAGTGGGTTTGAGAAGCTCTGGCATGGATACTTCTCACACAAATCAAAGTCTATTTACAGGCAGGCCCAAGGTTGGTTCAGCTGTTGCATCAAGGACCCCGATTTCTCGTCTTTCTCCTTCACTCTGAGGCCTGTTAGCCTTGTTAACCTCATGACTGGGAGCTGGCCACTGCACCTGTGGCCACTGTGACCACATTCTAAGACAGGAAGCAGGGTGGGGGTTGGGGCAGAGAAAGACCTACCCCCTCATCTTGCTCTCTCTTGCCTTTAATCAGGGAGCTAAAAATCTTGTCTGGGAATCTTCCAGATACTTGTCCTATATCTCATTAGCCTTCAGTAGGTCCTATAGCCAGCTCCAGCTGTCAATGACACCGAGAAAGAAGAATGGGATAGCCAATTCTGATTAAGACGATTCATGCGTCATATCCCTGGGGTCAAAAGCTGGCCAGAAAGAAAGGAGGGTGGCCCCGCTGGCCCTGCACAGTGCCCTCACTCTGTAGCAGTTTATTCCTGGCATACTCCCATCTGTGACTGCCACGTTGGGCACAGACCTCGGGTAAAGGACAAAGCCACAGCAACTGCACACAGGCTGGGGCATCCTCCCCCAAACCACGGAGCAGCAGAGGTGTGAAAAGGCAGGGTCCTCCTCCCAGTCTAGAATTTCAGCCATACAACTATGAAGCCTTGGACAATTCTCCCAGTGGCTCTGACTGTACCAGGAAGTCAGCAGCAAGCAATCCCGCGTGACCCCTGACTCAGGAGTGGTTCCCAACACAGCAAGGCCCAAATTCCTTAGGGAGTCAAATCTAGCTGTGACGGACTGAGTGCACAGAGGAAAGGCCACGTGAGGACAGGTCGAGAAGGTTGGCGTCTGCAAGCCAAGGAGAAGAGGCCTCCCTTACTCTGTGCCCGGAGTGAAGCTCTACGAGAGGTGAGCCCCAGGGGATGACGACTGAATGTGAAGTCTGCCCTGGACAAGCTCACAGGTTGTTCTGCTGCCATCAGAGCGCCATCAGGAACCCAGCCCTGATGACACCTTGATCTTGGACTTCCCGACTCCAAAACTGTGAGAAAATAAGCTTGTGCCGTGGGAACCGCCGCCGTCCCACCCCATCTGTGATACTTTAGTGGTACCAGCAGACTTAACAACAGCCATCACAGCTCCAGCCCCTGAGCTGGCCTTTCCAAACCCACCCTGCCCTGCACAGTTTCCAAAGAATCCTGCTGTTTTCAGAGAGCACCATACCCTCTCTCCCCCACCTCCATGCCTGCGCGAAAGTGGTTCCCTCCTCCCTAGAATGCCCCTTTCTACCTTGAAGACCCAGCTTCAAAGCAGTCACCTAAATGTGTCCCTGAAACTCCCACGCTGAATTCACGGCCCTCACAAGCTAGCTCCCATGGATGCTGGCACTGCCTCCCTGACAAATGGCAGAGAGGCCTTCAAAGGTGGAGAAAGGGCTGCTTCACTTCTGTGTGACCCGGCGCACGCGAGGCGCTCGGTAAGAGCCCGTGTCACGGAGAGGTCGAACCACAGGTGCTGGAGTCTTCAGGCTCTCTGTGGACCCTTCAGTGCCCTAGCACAGAGTCGAGTTTATAGTAGGAGCTGCATTAATACTTGTTGAAACACCTCCCCACCACACATCAAAAAAGGAAGCAGAACCTCCAGATTCTGACGTCCATGCCGGCGTCTGTGCTAAAGTGGGAAACGCCTGCCACACTGCAGTGCCCACTCGTGGAGCATTTCTACATACAGGCTTTTATATCCAAGTTAAATTGTCTAAAACACAGCCACCTGGTATCTCAAGGGACTACCTTCAGGCAGTATTCCCATTTTAGGTGTCACCAACTCATTCAATGATGCTTCTGCATTTAAGTGCTCCGTTTCCTGCACAAAACATTAGAGTGTCCCTCTAAGCCACACTCAAGGGAAATGCCTCTGTTCTTTTCCTAGAAATCCACGGCAGCATAGACTCTGGGAATAATCTCATCTCAGTCATCCCACTGAATTATTCATGCAACAAATGTGTTTCAGTCCCTTGTTTTGTGCCAGGCAGGACATTCTGCAAGAAACAAGTGCTGGAGAAGACAGAATAAGAACTGAACATAAATTCTGCCCTGGACATGCTCAGAGTTGTTCTACTGCCACCAGATGCAAACTACCCCACAGTTACATCACATGCAAAGCCTGAGGGAACTTGCTGAAATGTCTAAAAGGTGGCTTTGTCTAAAGGTACTCACAGTCAGAGAGAGAAATAAAACTTTGACCCTGGTCCAACCCTTGGTACAAACGTCTTTTCCTCCATGTGGTAGATTTCAAAACTGACCACAAAATATTTTCTCCTGCATCCCTGCTCTTGGGATGCCCCCCCCACATTCTGTCTGGCTAGCCTTTTGCCTCCTTTGGCCACTGGGACATTCACAGACTTCATATAAGCAGAGATTCTGAAATGCCTGTTTGTAGTTGCTTCGTTATTGCTTTTGAAACCCTGCCACTCTAAAAACAAATCTTAGAATGTTAAAAGATGAGAGAGGACATAGATGAGAACTGAGGGGAGCCTGCCATCGGCCCACAAATGCTAGACAAGTGGGTAAAGCCATTTGAGACTGGCTAGCCCCCGGCTGGCCTCCAGTGCCCACAGATCCAGCAGCTGACCAGCGATGCATGGGGGAGCTCAGCAAAGAACAGCAGATGACCCGCCCAGCAGAACTTAGCACAAATCACCAGCTACAGATTCATGGGCCAAATAATGGCAACAGATTCCTAACATGACCCAGACTACTCCGCCCACTCTCGTCCATGGCGGGGTGGCCCTGGGAGCACCAGTTTCCACACAAATCTGATCCATAATCAGGACGGAAGGAGACATTCATGCCAAAGGCCGAGACGCGGACCACTAAAAATCGGCTGCTTGCTTTTATGAAGGTTTGTTTGAGTTGACTTCCACTGTTAACAGCTCCCCTTCCAGTCAAATGTCATACCACAAATACTGAGGTTTTATAAAAGAGAAGTGTCTACTTAGCCTATATGTTATCACAAAAAGAATTTCACCACCAAAGGCCAGCTTCCTTGTGGCTTTCTCGTTAGTTTACTTTGTAAAAAAAGCACCCAGCCACCCTAGATGTTTATCAGAGAGTTTGAAATCTCCTGAAATGGAACTAAACTTTTACCAAGTGAATTACCCCAAGGCTGGGATAACCCTGTAACCTGGTGGGACTGGCAGGGCTGGGGGAGCAGCTAGATGGATTTGATAGAACTCCTGATCACTCTTCCCAGGTCTCAGGCGACTGGTGCTGCCAGGAGGGTGGAGGGAAGTGAGGGATAATGGTGGGCAACAGACGGGCCCAACACAGGGTCTCAGAGCCAAAGAAAACAGCAAAGTAGTGAGAGCTCACACTGACATCTCACTGACCACACGCTAGGCACTCTCCCAAAGTCCCAGCTGCCCCATCAAGCTGCCCCCTGCCCCACCTGGGAAGGAAGCTACTGGTCCTCATTTTGAAGAGGGGAAAATTGGTGCAGAGTAATGGTTACGTGACACTACATAGCCCGGGCCTTGCCCGCATCTCCGGGGCTGCTCCTGCCAAGCCGGCTCCAGGACCTGTGCTCTTGTCCAGGCACCATGAACTTTTGCTTCCCAGAGCCAAAGTTTCCCTGAAGAATGTCTCTTCAAGATCAACTAAACAGGATAAAATGAGTGAAGCTTCTAACATGACTAAACCCAACTAGAGGTTTTTAATCACTGATCCCGTTGGCTAAAAATGAGCTGGGGACACTGACCTGCTTTGACAAGGAGATGTTAACTAGAGGCGATGAGTGGCCAACTGTGCGGCTTTCTCGTTTCCTTCCGCCTCTTTTTCTTCCCCTTCCTCCTTCCCTCTTCCCCTCCTCTTTGTCCAGGGTGCCCTTACGCCTCCTCCCTGTCCCTAGAGACCTCTGGGCTTCGCTGCTCCTGCAGTCTCTGCCCTTCCTCCCACCCCATAAGAATGTCTGCCCAGCCTCCTTGGGCATCATCCAGGTGTCCACACACTTTTAACCACTGGGGACAGAACCACCAGCCGGAGATGCAGCCAAACGAGTTCTGGGCAAGGGAGAGGGAGCAGGTGAGGGAAGACCTCCTCCTCAAGCCCCTCCCCAAATGGACATTTACTCGCACCCCCACTGGGAAGGGTGACCAGTAGTTTAAACTGATGAGAAAAGAAGGCAGAGGGGGAATCCTGAGAAATGGGCAGAGCAGAGGACACACAGGTCAGGACCCCTGTGTGGCCTGAAGAATCCTTACCCTCTGAGCCTTGGTCTTCCCATCCATACAGTGGTGAGCTTGGCACAGAGCTGGGGCCAGGGACCCCTCTATTTTGAGAGGCTGGTGGAATCTATAAT
Source organism: Arctocebus calabarensis (assembly GCA_963573935.1). Classification (NCBI taxonomy): domain Eukaryota; kingdom Metazoa; phylum Chordata; class Mammalia; order Primates; family Lorisidae; genus Arctocebus; species Arctocebus calabarensis. The sequence continues at coordinate 28,728 of CAUYON010061812.1, forward strand.
CTTTCTCCCTTTCCAGAAAAGGGCATACACTCACATGCCCATGTTGTCCAAATGTTCACAGACTATCCATGAACCTTCTGGAAATCCCCAAGGTCAGGGAGAGCTAGTGATGTCTACAGATACATGCACGCTCACTGGGCTTCCCAGTCCCACTTTGTCCTCTGTCCCTTCGTTCCCCTCTTTCTCCCCTCTCCTCTCCTCTTCCTCCTTCTCTCCTTCCCTCTTTCTTTCCTCCCTCCCTGCAGAATGTTGACAGAGCTAGGACCCCACGAGAAATACCCTATTGGGGAAGATGAAGGGCACCTTTCCATCACTGGACACTGGGCACGGGGACAGTGGTCAGCACGAGCCCAGGGAGAGGCATGTCAGGAGATGGCCACGAATGTCACCCTGGGCAGCTGTGTGGAGTGACAGTCCCTAAACACACAGAGAACAGCATCACCCCAGCTTGGCTCAGTGACCACCACAGCGTCCCACTCTGGGCCCTAAGGAACAAGGTTGCGTGAAAAGAAAAGAACCTCCTGTCCACAAGAACCTTGGACCACCTGAAAATATGGGACAAGGGTCATTTTGTAATCTCAGCTGTAAAAATTTGCACCACTAAAGACCATTTCCTCCATTTATACAATGAACAGCAGTTTGGTTTGCTTTCGTGGTCAAAGGCCTCTGGGATTGAGGCCTACACCTAAAAGGTGCCGGTAAGTGGGCAATGGTGGACAATGGTCGCTATTCAGCAAGCTGCTTATTCTACTGTTTTTTTCCTTAGACTCTACCACAAAACAAAGCCAGATTTGTATCTGCAGGACATTCTTACAGCAACTGGAAGAAATTACCCCTTAACGAAGCTGCTGGAAAAATCAACTGTAAGAATAGCAGCTGGCCTTTCCTCTTGCCATCAAAAGATCTCTGCTATTCAAAGAGTCTTAAAGAAAAAAAGCCCAGAAGAAATGCCCTATTTAAAAATAAGACAACTTGCGATACTACCACAAAGGCAGACCCATCAGAGGGAGGAATAACAGCTTCATACAAGAGAAGGAAACTTCTGGAAATTCTTAGAAGAGGCAAAAGAACACAGAGGTGCTACTGAAACAGTAACCGGATTAAAAATAATGTCATTACTAAAAAATGCATCGCAGGGTCTATTTTCTCAGAGTTTAAGGGCAAATGTCATGAAATAACAGCTGCACGTTACAGAGGCTTAATTCTGGATTCCTCCAGCTGGAGACAGTACAAGTCATGTGCCGGTCACACCTCAGGAGAGCAGGTCCTGATTAATACCTGTTCACATCTCACTGGTGACATTTGAAATGCAATTTGTTTGTTGGCACACTGAGCTGTGGGGTCTCCTCCCTGCCCGCCACTGGGTCATCCTACCGCTGCTCCAGGAAATGACCCACAGCATCCAGTGGCCCCCCACGCTGTCCTGGCTACCTGCGAGCAGTCCCTGCCGTCTTCTGAGTAGAGAAGACACAAGAGGATACCCCAGCTTCCCTGTACCCTCAATGGCAGCTCCTTCCCCAGTTGCTGGGAGACACCTGGGAGCCATCCTCCCCTCCCTCTGCTGCCCACTCACCCCTCTGCACAGCCACCTGCATCTTCCCTAGCGCCTGCTGCCAGGAGGAGTGACAGCGCTGCTGGGACTCGGCCCTCCCGGCCGCAGCTGGATGCCTGCACCTGCCTCTGTCTGGCTGGCTGTCCACAAGACAAACCTGCAGCCCCTCAGCCCACCACGCGGCCCACCCCATTCCACCTGCCCCGCCCCCTACATCCTCCTGTGGATGAAGGCTGGGGAGGAGCTGCGACCCACCCGGTTCTGCCTGCCTCCCACGAAGGCGCCTGGCTGCACGGCATTACTCCTATCTGCGCATCAGCCCACCCCATGCCTTCGTCAGAGGAAGTGGTCTCTGCTACCCTATGCCCCTGACACCTCCTGTTCCAATGCCTGGATCATGCAGATGTCAGCAAAGGGGCTTGTTGCATCACAGGCAGAGTGAGGCGGTGGGAGCCCGCAGGGCTGGGTGCCGAGAGCCAGACTGGGCCCCGACAGCCAGGGAGAGGTCCAGAGCCAGCACTGGGCAACAGAGGCCCTGATTGTCCCCACAGAGAGTCCCACAGAGGGGCATTCAAATGAGTTGTGCGGTTTGGTTGACCCTGGAAACGTGTCAACCACTGAGGCACCTCGGCTGAACCAGGAGGACAGTGGCCTGGGCAGGCCTGGTCCCAGGGTCGGCAGGCACTGCCCGGGAGAAAACATCTTTTCATGCTCCTTTCCACACTCGAACTCAGCACCTGGATAAACCGCCAGCTGGAGGAGGAAAAAAGGCTCCAAGCTGGCCAAGAATCTGACCAAAAACCTCAGGGGCAAACAGAGGCAACAGCGTCGTGGCCTTTGAGAATGCTTCTGGAAGGCAGAGGTGGTGAAATTACTTCTAGCCAGTGGTGAAACTTCTTCATGTACAAATGGACCAGCTGGCTGGGAGCCAGGTTATCTCCAGAGCTGGTGCCACACCCAAGTGGCTGGCACTAAGGGGAGACAGGACGAGGGCGGCAGGAAGGGAGGGTGTCCAGTGCCATTCAAGTCTATCCCACTTAGGGCGCGGCTTCTTCTCCTGCTACATCTGTGCAGGTGGGAGGCTGTGTCCCAGGATGGTACTGCAGATAGAGACCGTAACGGCTCCACGGAGAAGGGTGTTGGTGTGACAGGGAAAGGGCAGGGCTGAGACTGCTGTCAGTTGAGCCCATTCCACAGACTGAGGCAGGAGTGGGAGCCAGGCGGGCTCCAGAAATGCTGCCACATCACCCTGGATAGTCCATCTCTGCCCGTGCTCCACCCACAGCCTCCAACCGCTATCCCCAACATGAAACGCTGGGCCCCACACAGGCGACACCTCCGTAGGTAGGCGAGGAAGGAGGCTGGTGAGGGCACCACTGCAGGGTGACCAAGGTCTAAGAACAAGCAGGCAAAGCCAGCAAGATCAGGAGCAGGTGATTATATTCTGGAAGGTCTCTGCAAATGGAGGGGCAATTGGAACAACACGCTAATGAGATATTTAAAAGAGAAGCCACTTGCTGAACCTTGAGGGCAGAGCTCTCAAGGAGGAGTGTGAGGAGGGGACTTAGGACAGTTGCAGGCCAGTGACAGTCCCACTTTGGGACAGCTAGTTCAATATACCACCAATTGTAATACACAGAAGCCGCAGGAAAAGAAAACTCGTCAGCTCTTGAGAGCTGAAGGGCCTACCAGGAAACCACTGCATGCAGGGGAGGGCCAGGCCGGCTTTGAGGACAGGTGAAGAGTGAAGAGGCCCTTTTCAGCACACCTCTACTCGGTGCCGACTTCACTCCAGGCCTCGCCGAGGGGCTGCTCTGCGCCCTGAACTACCTGTATGGCAGAGGTCGAAGCCATCTAACCTAGTAATTACAGCTGCCCAGCCGTCCTGCTCACACAGAATCCAATGAGGACATCTCTGGAGTCCAAGTCATCAAAGTGAACCCTGTTTTCAGAGTGCCACTCCCCAGCCCCAACCGTGCCACTCAGTCATCAGTGTGTGGAGCAGAAACCCTGCCATTCTGAGCACAGCTGAGTAATGTTCAGCAACTCCCATTACGCTGTCCTTTATGTGGACTAAACGAAAAGTAGCTAAATATTACTCAAGAGCACAAGAGCAGCTTGACCTCCCAGCTCAGGAGTCCATAAAGCAGCTCACCTCCCCCGATGGGCTGGTCTCCACCACACTGCCCACGGCATCAGTGGGAATTTGCTAAAGACCCATTATTTAAAATTCCAGCACACTGGATCAGGATAAGGCAGCCAGTCACGAGGGCCATAATAAGAACTTTTATTCAGAAGGGGTATCTATCTCTAATCTATTTGCCACTTTTAATATATTCTGGACAACTATTTAGGGAGAACTAATTACAGTAGAACATCCATAGTGGACCCCCTCCCTAAACTGTCCATCCCCTTAAGCTGACCTAATTTTCATACACCAGTCATGTGCCACATACACATATCAATACAGCAGGCCTAGGTCCTTGTGTTGACCACCTTCGTATGCTGACCAGTTTGTTACCGTGTTTGGGGTGGTTGGCTCACAGAGGTTCTACTACATTCCTTTCCTCTTTATCCAGTAAATGATCTTTACCCTAACCCAAATGTAAGAACTTATCAGGAAAATACTACCTGTAAAGACAAAGTCTGTCCTGCTTGGTGGTATGTTAAGAAGAGCTATTGACTCAGAGTCAGAGAAATCTGGACCAATTCCAGCTACTGCTAGCTGGATCACTGGGGCAAGATACTTTACAACCTTGGACTCTGTTTTCTCATCTGTGAAATGGGAGTAATAATAATAATACTGTCTCACAGACTGACGTGACCGTGAAATGAGTCCAGACCCCAGAATATAGTTGGCAAACGATTCACGCGAGACAGTTGTGCTGCCATGCCTGAAGTATAGTGTTTGTTATGACTGTGAGCATGTATCTGCTCATGAATGAGACCTACACTCTCTGGGTCACAGACATTAAATACGGAGACTCTGGCCTGCTATCTTACAACAGCATTGTGTTTGTACATACAAACTGTAAAGACAAACCCAAGACACGCTACTCTGAGGAGGCTGCCATATGTGGTGACATAATCTGCTTCTATCAAGCAGGTTAAGCCAGTTTACCAGGTCGTGGGTGACACCTGTGGCTGCAATTTGCTCTGAGACACCTGCAGAGCTAGTAGTCTTGGGTCCTCAGGAGTCCTCTGAGGGCAGAATGTCCCAGCAGGTGCTTGGGGAAGGCACAAGGAGCTGAAGGCAACTTGTTGATCAGACTACCAGCTAAGGAAGGGAGGCATGGACCTTCCTGTGTAGTAAGATGGACCACAGCCCCTCAGGGTGGCTTGTGAGGCCAGGGGTCTCTGTGAGAAAGATTGCAAAGATGCCATTTGACCTACAGTGTCCCTGGACTTGGTAGAGAAGTCAGGAAAGTTGCAGTCTCCTCTTTTTCTTTCTCCCTTTCTTTCTTCCTTTCTCCCAACTGCAGAGAGGTTGATTGTGCCAGAGAAGGCCCTGATTAGGATAAAAAGGGGCAAAGGGCTTGGTGAAGTCCTGGTGACCTAGGGTCCCTTCCCTCTTCCTAAACACATTCCAGCTGAAGCAATAATGTTGCAGAGGCCCCCCAGATCAAGCAAGAGGGCAGGTCTGCAGAGCAGCTGGCCTCAGTCATTAAGGTATGGAGATTCTTCCATGCTGGCTGGCACAAGCCTCTGTCCTCACCTCACCCAGAATCCCCAAGACAACCCTAAGATATACCAAGCACAGTGTCAGTTCAGGGGCCTGCAGGAGACCCCTGCTCCATTCTGACTGCTCTGGCTACTTGTGAAATGTTTGAAGGACCGCGCCTCACAGAGGGGGCCCCCAACCTCAAAGGGAATTACTGATCCACATCATGCCCCAGGGGTAGGGTAGAGTAGGCAGGTAGGGGGGTGGGGGTCCAGAGCCAGGCTGCCAGGGCAGGCACATGACTTTCCTCTTTAGTCAAATGAGGGTAATATTAGGACTTCTGCTCTTAAAATTTCCCCCTTCAACCTTCTCCACACCCACATGTTTCTTTAAAATCCAAGGGCCCAGTGGCCTCCCTGTTCGCTCCTATTCTGACTAGCGTCAGTGTTGGCCACAGGTGGACACTGAATTCCAGGAGATAGCGCAGTTTAAACTAAGGAGCTGAGCTGTCATCTCTAACTGCAGAGCAGCAGAGAGAGCTCCCTGCAAGGCAACTACAGCATGGGGATGGTGCAAACCACCCACAGCCCAGGGGAGGGCAGCCAACTGGCCATTTCTGATCCACTCACCCACCACCCTTCCCCCGCCGCCGGAGGACTGCCGGCCCTCTTTATTGTTGACTTCAAACTGGGACAACCTCACTACTCAACCAACAAAGCCCCCAAAGTCTGAAACTTGGACATGAAGAACTTCTACTTTCAATTCTTTGGCTGCTTTCTATATTTTGACCACACAACTCACCATATACCACTAATTTGTTAGAAATTAGACCAAGAATATGCAGTTTTACAGCCAGTTTAGTCAAAGTGGAGAATTAATGATTAATTAGCATCATAGTCCTTGACAATCCTCCCTCCCCCTTCCTTCTCCCTCTCCGTGCCCCCTTAAAACATGCACACACAGACATACTTTTCTCTAGAGGAAATCTTTCAAGAAAGATATTGCCAGAACTGGTAGGAATGCTTATCAGCCCATTACCCACTTTGCAAACACAGTAGAGAGAAAGCCACAACCAGTTTGTATGGCTGCCCTGAAGCTAGGATTCTAAGCCAGGTTTTAAAAGTCTGTATCTTTGTGTTTTTAAGGAGCAGCAACCTGGGTTAAGGTATATATACCTTATTGAAGATATAGGAGAAATTTTACAACTGTGGTAGGGTTAGGTGATTACCGACAGAAAGAGAGGCATAATCCATACCATGCTATGATCCCTAGGAGACAAGAGGCCTAGCAAACAGGTAAAAGGTCCCTGAAACAGGAAATGTTTACTTGTCACCCGGCCAACTGGTTACCACAAATAATTTCTTTCCCTGCATAACAAACAGGCAGGGTTTTCCTGCTTCATCTAAGGAGGGAAGAGCGAGAGACCAGCTGTCCTGTGTGTTCGAATAGCAAGACAAATCCTTGATGGAAAATGCACAGAGTAATTGAGCTGGCCCAGAATCAGAAGGAAATACCCGGACCCACTTCTTCACCTGTGCCATCCCCTGAAGCTCAGGGACAGGCAGGAAGAGAGAACAAAGGTTAAAAGATGTGTATTACTTAGGTTTTCTTAACCACTTGGGGAATCTTTCTTTAATTGTTGGGTTTGATTTTAAACAAATGCCTATACAACAGGAAATCAACTCCTGTACAAAAAAATCAAGTCATGTGGAATTTTTGAAAATTGCCATACGGTAGAATCCAGACCCTAGTTGTCAAAATAAAATAAAAAAAAGAATTCCTGCTTCTTAATTAAAAAAAATAATAAAATAAAATAATTTATATATATATATAAAGTATAAATTTCAGCTTTGTTAACCCTGATGTGTCTAAGGTTCAAGCTATAGAAGTAGGTTACGGAGAAAGTGGCTCCACAGGAGATGGGTGAGCTGAGGAAGGAGGGGGGCAGGTGCCAGCCCCCCACACCTGGCGGCACTCTGGGGAGAGGACTTACTTGGGTGTGCCGGTGGGTTTCCAGTACCTGCAGAAGAGGTACTGTCCGTCTGCATTGACCAGGTGAGGGAGGTCCCGGTGTGGAACAGTCCGTGGAGTCCGGCTGGGGGAACTTTCCTCCGGCATTATGGAAGGGTCTTCAAGCCCTAGAAAGAAAAGTGGACAAATTCCAAAGTCAGAAATACGGTAAAGATAGGTATGGGTAGGAGGGGGAAGGTTTATTCAGTCGGTAACCCTTTTTTTAAAAAAAAAAAAACCCTCCATTTCAAAGATTTTTTAAAAAAATACATACATTTCTTGCAAACCTCTCCAAGACTGAAAAATCCCATTTGTTCTTGAGAAAATGCTCACTTTATTTTTTAAGTGCCTCATTACAGCTTTCCCCCCCCCCTTCCCATCTGTGTTTATTTTAAATCATTTCAGGAAACTTCATCTTAAGGACTATTTTAGCTGTAATCAAGTGGAAATTATCGTCAGCTCCTTGGGTACAAAGACCCAGCTGCAAGAACACCCATCTATCCTAAAATCCCCCAAGGAACAGTTTCAAGGGGGGACAATAATGAGGTGGATGACACTCCGATAATCCCTATCTGAAATTCCAAAGATGCACCACAAACCTGTTTCCATAACGCCCTGGCTTTTGCATTCCACAGCCACGACAGCCTCGAGGATCAGAGCCAGGCAGATAGGGCTGCTCCCTCATCGGGGCGGCCGCAGGGGCGTCCGGGCAGCTCCCGAGCCCCGCTGCGCTCCCTGGCGCCTGCCCCGCGCTCTCGCCCTGCGGGCCGGGTGCGGAGCAGGGAGGCTGCCTCCAGAGAGGCTCTGCGGGGCTCCCTCCCCGCCCGGGCGGGGACCCGGCGCTGCGACTCCCCACTACTAGTTCCCGTCCTCACTTTCCAAAACAAATCCCCGGAGGGGCTGGGAGGGGAGGGCTGGGCGCCGGCACCCCTGCCCGGGAAACTGGGGGACTAGCTGCGCGCACACCCCGCGCCTCGCAGACGCGCAAATGCGTGTCCCCGACACAAAGTCACCCCCGAGGCTTCGGACAAACTTTGCTCCCCTGGTGTCTGCGACAGCACAGGGAATGGGGCCCCGCAGCTGTCATCGGAAACGCCGCAGGAAAACCCGGGCACTTCGCCCGTCTCCGCACCGGGGACCGCGGGCGCCGGAAAGATGGAGTTGCCGGGCACAAGTTGGTTCGGGGGCTGGTGCGAGGGAGCAGGGCGGGCGCGCGCACTGCCACGCGCGCACCCACGATCGCGCACACGCGCGCGGGGCCGCGGGAGCCCACGCCGAGCGCGCCGGGGACCCCGAGGCTGCTGCCCACCCCTGGCTGCGGCACTCGCGGGCGGGGGCGGGGACCGGGAGGCAGTTACCGGGGCCACGAGCGCCGCTGTCGCCTTCCCCGAGCGCCGCGGGTCCTCGTCTGCGGCGGGAGGAGCTGCGCGTGGCCGGCTCCGCGGGACCGGGCGCGGCTCGGGCGCCGCCACTTTATCCCCGGGCCGGCTCGGCGGCGGGGGCGGCCCGAGGTGGGTGGGGACGCCGGGGCCCGGCGGGCGGCGGGCGGCGCTGGGAGGCGGCGCCCGGGGCCCACGTGTGCCCGGCCCGCGGGGAGGAGCGGGGGGCGCCGCCCGCCACCCGGCCACGCGCTCCTCCCCGCCAAGCCGCCTGGGGTGGCCGCCTGGGGACTGTTACCGGGGCCTGAATAGAGCTGGGCTCTCTTGAGCCTCAGCACGCGAGGCCCCACCACACTCAGGTGCACACAGACCCACACACGGTCACTACAGGTACACAAGCACCACAGGTGCAGACGTGTCCCCTCCGCAGACGCCGCACTGCACATGGGACACGCAGCCCCTGCATCTCACGGAGGTGGGCGCCCAGACCCCTCAGGCGTGCTGTCTCCCAGAGACACAGAACGCACTTCACCCCCCACCGCCCACCCAGAGGTGCACAGACAGACATCCCCAGGCTACACTCGCTGCACACACAAATGCCAGGCGCACACCTAGAGAGGGCAGGGAGGCGCCCACAAATCCCCAGGACGTGGGGTAAAGGCGGACCGGTGCCTTGTCCCTCCCCGCGTCCCCAGTGCATCTGCAGCCTGGGATGAACCCTGCCCAGACTGAGCTGAGGCTGGGTTCAACCTCAGCGCCTCCACCGCCTCCACGTGCCCTTTGAGCTCAGTCCCCTCACCTGCAGCTTGTGAGCCAAGCGGTCCCTGCTCTCACTGACCTCAACAGGCCTTCCTGGCTCTCCTTCCTTCACAAACAATTTTACACCATAGCAGTGAAAAAAAAAATTCTGTCCTTCAGAAATTAGTGTCTCAATGTCACCCCGAGTGCAAGGAGGCCTGAGCCACTGCAGAGCCTGAGATCTGACTTGAGAAATAAAACAACAGCCTCGGAGAAGCAGCTTGGGCTGGAGGTGCAGCTGAGGGAGTTGCCCACGCCCTGGCCTCAGGGGGCTCACCAGGCCTGGGACAGACAGAAGCAGCTTATAGGGTGCTGAGTACACTGCATTCCTTGGCTAGTAATTTATTGAAAGGAAGGGTGTTTGGGGGTCTGATGGGCCCTTTTATGTAGCCTTTTTAAAAACCGTCTTGGCTTCAACATTTCATGATTTTAAATACACAGTTTCAAAGTTTTAAGGAGAGACGTTGCTGGAGTTGCAAGCAGGACCTCAGTAGGAATAAGGATTACAGGCTTGAAGGCTTCCTCCTAGCTTGGCAACCCATAGAAATGAGAGCATAGCATGTGACCAGGGGACCAGGATCTGGAAGCTGAGACACTGGGATTATTTTGTTCTGAATCTGTTTTTCTTTTAAATAAACATTTAATTTTGAGATAATTATAGATTCCCATGCAGTTGGAAAGATGCCATGGGCCCTTTACTCAGCCCCACCCCCACGCCCGCCATGGTAACTTTTTACAGAACCGCAGTACAGTACCACAATGCAATGCTGCCATTGAGGCAGTCGATTTACAGAACATTTCCATGGCCACAGAGATCCCTTGAGGTGCCCATGTAGCCACGTCCACTTCTCTGTCATCCCCACCCACCCCCCATAATCCCTGGTAACCACTAATTTGTTCTCCATTTTCAAAATTTTGACATTTTGAGAATAACAAGAGAATCATATAACCTTTTATGATTCACTTTGTTCACTCAGCCTCCTTTCAGGTTAATGTGTGTGATACGCCACGGTATGGCCGTTCCACAGTTTGAAAGTTTACCTGCTGAAGGACCTCTGGGTTGTTTCCAGTTTGGGTCTGTTAAGGATCAAGCTGCTATAAACATTCATGTACATGTTTTGTGTGAATGTTAAGTTGTCATTTCTCTGAGATAAATGCCCAGAGGGCAATTGCTGCACTGTCTGGAAATTGCACACGTTTTAAGAGACCGCCAGAATGTTCTCCAGAGTGACCCTTGCTTTTTACATTCCCACCGGCAAGGTATGTGAGATCTCGTTTCTCAGCATTCCGGTTGTCGCTATTTTTTTTTTTTATCTTAGCCTTTCTGTTAAGTGTGTATCGATATCTCAGTGTGGTTTTCATGTGCATTTGCCTGATGGCTAAATATTGCTGAATATCTTTTCATGCTTATTTTCTGTTTTTTTAATCCAATTTGATGAAACAATACTTCATATCTTATGACCATTTTCTAATTTTTTTTTGTCAAAAGTGTGATTTTGAAATATTTCACTAGTCTGTAGTTTGTCTTTTAATCCTCTTAACAGGGTCTTTTACAGGGCAAAAGTTTTTATTTTGATCAGATGCAATTTATCAATTTTTCCTTTTATAGGTCATGCTTTTGTCATCAAGTCTAAGAATTCTTTGCCTAGTGCTACATCTCAAGATTTTCTGCTTTGTTTTTCCCTAAAAGGTACGTTGTTTTACATTTAATTTTTAAGTCTATAGCCTGCTTGGAATTCATGTTTGTGTAAGGTGTAAGATTTAGATTGAGGTTCATTTGCTGTACCTGTCCACCTGCCCTCCATTGAAATCCATAGGCACCTTTGTCAGAATTCAGTTGGCCTACTTGTGTAGGTTCTGTTTCTGGGCTGCCTGTTCTGTTTCATTGCTTAATGTTTATTCTTCTACCAATTCCACACAGTCTTGATTATTGAAGCTATCTAACAGATCTACACATTGAACAGACTAATTTCTCACACTTTATTCTTCTTTTACAAGATTCTTCTACATAGTCTAGTTCCTTTCAATTGCTGTGTAAATTTGAGGATAACTTTGTCTATATTTACAAAAAATCTTGCTGGAGGCCAGGCATGGTGGTTCATGCCTGTAATCCCAGCACTCTAGGAGGCCAAGGCAGATAGATTGCCTGAGCTCAGGAGTTGGAGAACAGCTTGAGCAAGAGCAAGACTCCATCTCTACTAAAAATAGAAAAGCTAGCCAAGCATGGTGGTGGGTACCTGTAGTCCCAGCTATTCAGGAGGCTGAAAAGAAGATAGCCCAAGCATGGGAGTTTGAGAGTTTGAGGTTGCTGTGAGCTATGATTCCATGGCACTCTAGCCAGGGCAACAGAGTGAGACTGTTTCAAAAAAAAAAAAAAAGAAAGAAAGAGAGAGAGAGACAAAGAGAGAGAAAGAAAGAAAAAAAGAAAGGTCTTGCTGGCATTTTGATAGGAATTGTATTAAACATGTATATCAATTTGCTGAGAATTGACACTTTTCCTATGTTAAGTCTTCCAATCTATGAAGATGGTGTGTGTGTGTGTGTGTACATATATATCCATTTATTTAGTCATTCTTTGATGTCTTTTATCAATGTTGTATAGTTCTCAGCATATAAGCTCTGTATACATTTTGTTGAATTTATACCTTCTTTTTAAAAAAGTAATTATAATTGTTATACATATGTATTTAACTTCAGTTTCTATATGTTAATTTCTAATATATGGAGATACTATTGATTTTTGTATGTTAATCTTATATCCTGTGACTTTGCTGAACTCGTTTATTAGATATTGATATAGAAAGATTTAGGTTTTGAACTTTTTGCTTTAAGTTGAGACCATTATTATATTTAAAGTGAGTTTTTTATAAATAGTATATAGTTGTATTTTTTTTTTTTTTTTTTGCAGTTTTTGGCCGGGGCTGGGTTTGAACCCGCCACCTCCAGCATATGAGGCCAGCACCCTACTCCTTTGAGCCACAGGCGCTGCCCTAGTTGTATTATTTTTAAAATCCAGTGTACCAATATCTGTCTTTTAATTGGTGTATTTAGGCTATTAACATTTGATGCAATTACTTTATTGTTATGTTAGGGTTTAAGCCTGGCATTTTACTTTATGGTTTTTGTTTCTTTGTTTTTCCTTTTGTTCTTTGCTTTTTCTTTCCTCTTATGGGTTACTTGCACAAGATATTTTTAGAATTCCATTTTTTATTTATACTGTGTTCAAGTGTATCTCTTTGTGAAGACTTTGTAGTGGTTTTTCTATGTATGCTTTGTATTTTATGGATCACAGCTTACATATCATTTTAGCAGGTCTAGTGAAATATAACAACCCCTCATGTCCCTTTACCATCTCCCATTTATACCATAGTTGACTTCACTATTTGCTTTGCTTACACTGAGCACCAGATTAAATAGTGTTATAATTTTTGCTTTAACCATCAAAATATAATTTAGAAAAGAGAGGAAAACCTATTTTATTTATCCATATTTTTGCCTACTGTGTTCTTTCCTCCTTCCTGTTATTGCAAAGCTTCTTCTTTTATCATTGCTTTTCTGCTTAGAGAAATTCCTTTAGCTATTCTTTGAGGTTAGGTCTGCTGGCAAAAATTTTCTTTGTTGGGCGGCGCCTGTGGCTCAAAGGAGTGGGGCGCCGGCCCCATATACCGGAGGTGGTGGGTTCAAACCCAGCCCTGGCCCCCCCAAAAAAATTCTCTTTGTTTTCCTTCATCTGAGAACATGTTAATTTCTCTTCATTTCCGAAGGGTAGTTCCACTAGATAAAAGATTCTGGGTTAAAATTTGTTTTCTTTGGCCGCTTGAAATGTGTTGCACCACTTTTTTCTGTCCTTGATGTTGTCTGGTAAGATCTCCACTTAAGGATGTTTTTTTCTCTTGTAGGCAACATGTAATTTCTCTCTCCCTGCTTTCAAGATTTTTTTTCTCTTTGTCTTTAGTTTTCAGAAGTTTGACTATTAAGTGTTCTGCTATAGATTTCTTTGGGTACATTTTGTTTGAGATTCATTCAGCTTTTTGATCTGTATTTTTTTTTTTTTTTGCTTCCTGCCAAATTTGAGACATTTTCAGCCATTATTTCTTTAAGTACCTTTCCAGCCTCATCCTTTTTTCTCTTCTCCCCTGTGGTACTCCAATGATATGAATGTTAGGGGCTCTGTTCCTTTTTGGTGGGATTTTTTTTTTATCCTATTTTCTGTTATTCATGTTGAGTCATTTTTATTGTTCTATGCGCCAGGTCACCGATTCTTTCCTCTGTCCCTCCATTCTTTCTTTAACCCATCTCTTGAGCTTTTTATTTCAGTTATTATATTTTTTACCTCTAAAATTTCCATTTGTTTTAATTTATATATTTACATCTTATTTATATCTTCTACCTCTTTTGCTGAAACTTTCTATTTTTCATTTGTTTCAGGCATGCTTGCAGAAGCACTTTTGTCATGGTTGCTTTAAAATTGTTTGAGGCTGGTGTGCTGGCTCACACCTATAATCCTAGCACTCTGGGAGGCCAAGGCAGGTGTGTTGCTTGAGCTCAGGAGTTTGAGAACAGCCTGAACAAAAGTGAGCGAGACCCTGTCTCTAAAAAAAATAATAGCTGGGTGCTGTGCTGGGCGCCTCTAGTCCTAGCTACTTGGGAAGGAGGCTGAGGCAAGAGGATCCCTTATGCCCAAGAGTTTGAGGTTGCTATGAGCTATGAGACCCTGGTACTCTACCAACAGTGACAAAATGAGACTCTCTCTCTCTCTTAAAAATAAATAAATAAAATTGTTTTGTTCTTTCTGTTGGTATCTACTATATGTTGTCTTTTTTCATCCAATGTTAGACCTTTCTGTTTCTTGTTATAATAACTGATTTTCTATTGAAACTTGATCAGTTTTGTATTATTCCCCAAATCAGCTTCTGAACCTTATTTAAACTTTTCATTTTACCTGATTGTCTCTAAAACTACACTGGAAATCATCCCTAGGAGGAGGTAGCAATCCAGGTTTACCAGTTAGCCTTTATTGGTGTGAGTGTGGGCCACCATGTTTTCTGTGGTGTTTGATTGGAATAGAGAAGTTACTTTCTGAATGTTTTCTGTCTTGCATGGCTTTCCTTTTCCTGGTCTTTTGCCTAGAAAGATCAACTTTTGTTGGGTCATTTTAGGTCTGTACTCATGACATTTCTGGGTAACTGGGTTCTTCAGCTCTAATTTAGGGGTGTGGGAGGCAAAACATAAATCCAGAGAACACACCACCATGTTATTCCTTGGGTCCTAGGTTCCAGATGGTCTTGCCTTTATTCTCCACCTTTCAGAGTTTTCTTTTAAATATATAATGTCCAGGGTTTTTAGTTGTATTTAGAAGGAAACATAAGAAAGAGTACATATACTCTACCTTTGCAGACACAGAAGTCTCATATCTGGCTTTTTATTTCAGTATGGAAGTCATCAGGCCACCAAGGCCTTACCTGCCCAAGTGTCCACAGAGACCTCTACAGCAGGATCTCCAGACACAATGATCTCCGAGAAAAGTGCTGGTTGGCAGGATCTACCCCTTCCTAGAACAGTGGTTCTCAACCTTCCTCATGCTGCAGTGTATTTTCATTGTTAAAAAGGGGTCGCGACCCACAGGTTGCGAACTGCTGGCCTAGAACAAAAAAGCCGAAGGTGGCATCTTTATACCCACAAAAGTGTTCTTGTGTGGTCTTCAGAGTTGCACACTACCTTCTGGGTAGGTGTGTTAAATCAGGGGTGGCAGCTTGGGGGATCCTTGTGTCAAATCTGACCTAAGAAAAAGTATATATCTGAAAAATGTTTTAATGTAAGTTTAAAAAATTGCAGTTTCACATGTAGATCCAGATCCCTAGCTATTCTTGAAGAGCAGAGGAATATGTTCCACTGGGCTATAGTGTCAGATGTGTTGAGCATAAGCCTGTAGGGACAACTGTACTTGAGAGTCTCAAGTGGAAGAGGGAAGTCAGGCTGGAGATAGAGACCTGGAGATGGCCTAGAAACGGCCTCTGTGGCTGTGGGAGAGAGTGTGTTCACCTGGGACAGTGGGCAGGTGTCACCTGACTACCTGTACATCGCACCTGGTCAGGAGCAGGTTTGGCTTCTGCAGTGTTTTTACAATATTTGAATTAGTGGCCAACACTTAAAAAGTGGAACATTTCATATAATAATGCTGGTTTGGGGGTTTCCTCTAAAAGCCCAAAGGCCTGGAAATGTGAGGTCATACCTGGGCTGGACAGAAGCTGGGGCAGGCTGCCCTCTGCAGGTGACGCACACAACAGCTCTTCTGCCTACCCCTCTCCCCGCCCATCTCCAAAAATACTAAACTTCCGGTTTCTGGTTTGTCTGTTTTACTAAGTCTGCTTTCCTGAATTGTAGAACATGAAGGAAGGGGAGGAGGTTTTGGTGGTGGTGAGTGGAGTTACACCTAATTCATTCCAGACTTTTTGAGATTTCTGCAGACAGCCAAGTGGAGGAGCCCTATAGTCAGAGATGCAGTCAGAGGTCTCTGGAGGGTCATAAAGGTTTAGAAGCCACCAGCCATTTATAATTGGTGTCACAGGAATGGATTCCATGGCCCAGGAGATGTGGACTGAACGGACACATGGGCCTAGGAGAGATCCTTGTCAGGAGGGGAAGGAGGGGCAAGAAAAAGAAAGTTTGCAAAGGTGATGGAGACAGAGGAAGATGACCTACAAGGTGCGATCTCAGAGAATCTCACACTGCAGCATGTTCCAAGAAAGAAGATACAGCCTGCAGAGGCCAACGCTGCCCCAAAGTCAAGCAAAAAAGGGATTGAGAGAAGTTCGATCACTTCAGTGACAAAGAGGTCACTTGTGACCTTGGAGAGAAGCCAGCTCATGCTTTGGTGGAGGGAGTGGGCACTAACCGGAGAGGGTAGACAGCCCTTCCAAGATATTTCCAGTGAGGAAGAAGCAGCAGAGTACAGCAGTGAGGTCTGTGGACCTGGGGACAGGACAGATGACTTACCCTCTTTGTAACTCTAGGGAACAAGGATAATTAAGATTATTGTCTATTTTGTAGGACCAAGTGGTCAGGTACTCAGCACAATTCCTGGTACATGGCAGGAAGGATGCAATAAAATTTTAAATTATTAAATTAAGGCAACAGATGTGCAGGTTAAAAATTCAAATGAGAACCAAAAAGTTAGCAGTGAATTGTGAGTCACCAAATCCCTGTACCTTGGCTTTTGTCCCCAGATTCTGTGTGCTTTTCCGCAGATGCTCTGAGGTTTGAGAAAAGTGGGACATACCAGAAATACCTGTGAGGAGAAAGAGAGAACCAGGGGACAGTGAGGTGCAAGGGTATCAGAAGAGTGAGAGTCCCTGGCATCTCAGAGTCCAGCTGGGTTACTCACAGAGGCAGAACACTAACTGGTGAGTCTGGGAATTAAGGTCAGAGCCTAAGAAATACCTCTTCAGTAGGAATAGAGATTTGTTGCATCAATGGCTCTATCGAATGGCCTCCTGTGCCGTTGGCTGTGTGATTGAAACCTATTCCCAAAAAGAGGTGAAGTCTAGTTCTCACATCTTGCATCTGCTTTGGCCTCTGACTTGCTCTGGCCTACAGACTGCAGAGGGACGGCTGCGGTGCCACTTCTATGCCCAGGCATCAAGAGGCCTTACTTGCTCACTTGCACCCTCTCCCCTCAGCCAAGTGAGGCAGACTAGGCTAGCTTGATGGAGTGATAACCAAGGCACATGGAGGATGAGACCCATGGAGGAAACCAACTTTCTCTAGCAGAACAGCAACCAATCCCCAGAAGCAAATCTGTCCCACTGAACTGCAACTGCCCAGAGACAGGAGGAAGCCCAGCTGAGAACAAAAGAACCACCCAGCTGAGCCCAGCCTATGTAGCTGTTCCACAGAGCCCTAAGCTAAATAAGAGGTTGTGGTTTAGGCTACACAGCAGTAGCTAGCAGACACAGCAGGTTGTGCACTGTGTTATTCTGGTAATCCTGTCTCTATAATCGCTGTGGAACACGGGAGTAGGATCCAACAGTTCTAAATCAAAACAAAATGTTTTAAATTCCTAAACATTTGAATGGAAGAAGAGAAAGGAAAAAAGAAATACTTTGTACTAGATATGCTATCTATAAAGAAAGGTCAATTTGCAAATGACAGAATAATCAAATTAATAGTATATACACAATTTTGTAACTAAAGAGGTCATAAATATTCTTAATCTTGATGTGACAGGGCATATTTATTTTCTTATTCTATCTTATCTAAGCATATATAATTTTTCCCCAAATCATTTCTGCTTTGGCCTTCTCTCCCAGAATTTCCTATGAAGTTTTATTTTTCTTCTTTATAAATTCTTCTGCATGGGAGATTTGGGGCACACATTTGAGACAGGACTGCTTGGTATTAAATGCAAATGGAAGTTCTTAAATGTGTGTGGTGCAGAAAAGTTCATTTCCCTCCCTCCCCATTGAACGTTCCTGAGAGTTGACTCAGCTTTCAATTTTCTCTTTAAGGAAGAGGACAAGGACCCAATTGCAGATGTTGTTAAACTCTTGGAAGGGAAGAGCAGGGGTCAAAGGCACACCCTGCCCTCCTTTGACCACTGAGAGTAACGTGGGGAACATGAAACTGAACTTTGAATCCTTTCAGTGTGGTTTGCGCAGAAATTGCATCCGGAAGGAAAATAAAGAGATAAACGAGCAGGTGTCTATGCCAGTATTGCCGCAACCATTCCAGGAGGCGGCGCTGGCATGGACTTTACAGCCAAGGAGCCCACACTGCCCAACAGAACCCGCCCTTGAACCTGATCCATCCACCTCCTCCTTTCTGTCCTTCGCAGGTTTACCTTATTTTGTGGCAAGTCTTCATTTTCTATTTTTACAATAAATGCATGGGTTGGTTTAAAGAAAGGTATTAAGTAAATAACAGAGCTTACGGGACATAGTCATCATGGCCATGAGCAAAGCCATCACGTCAGTGGTCTAGTTGTGACAAGTCTAGGAAAAGATGGGGAGGAACCCGGCCGGAGTGAAAAGAGAGCTGCGTGTGGCGCCTGCCCCGGCAGCACCTGCCAGCAGGGTCCTGCCACACCAGCCCGATGCTTCACTTCTGGGCTTCAGCTTCCTGTGGGTCAAGATAAAGCTTTGCCCAGATGGTCCCCATGGGTTCTTGCAGCTCTCAGAAGCAATCATGCTGGGAATGGCTATTTTTGCTATCAGTTTAAGCACAAGGGCAAGGTCTATTGGGAAAGGCCATTAAGAGCAATCAAATCTACCAAGATGGAAATATAGGTTCCCACCCACATGCCACCTTCTTTTAAATGCATCTGGCAAGTCCAGAACATCAGCAATTAGTAGCTGGGCCCCAGCGCTGTAATGAGATTTGGACTCAGCAGTGAAGGAGAAATTCTTCCACTAACTAATGGGGTTAGTGAAGCGGTTAAAAGTTGCACACACTGAAAAATATTCCACTGGGGTCATTAGACACACAACTAAAAGGACTCTGCTGGCAAATAAAAGTGGTGGTCACACATGGGTACCTTTGTACTTTATTTTTTGAAAATCACAATTTTAGTCTTTTTTTTTTTTCCTAGAGACAGAGTCTCACTCTATCACCCTCTGTAGAGTGCTGTGGAGTCACAGTTCACAGCAACCTCCAGCTCCTGAGCTTGGGTGATTCTCCTGCCTCAGCCTCCCGAGTAGCTGGGACTACAGGCACCTGCCACAACACCCGGGTATTTTTTGATGCAGTTTGGCCGGGGCTGGGTTTGAACCCACCACCCTCAGTATATGGGGCTGGCGCTCTACTCGCTGAGCCACAGGCACCACCTGCCTTTTTACTTTTTAAAATAGATGCCACTGATGTAATATTACCATTAGACCTTCAAAGGTGAGTGAGGTAGTCATGACATTTAGGTGGGGAAAGTCCAGTGAAGGGTTAAATAACTGCACAGAAGCTTCTGTCCCTTTTTGGATATTTCCATTTAATTTAAGCAAACTTGGGGAGAGAAAGCAAACTGCTCAGCATTTCTGAACAATGACCTTTTTTATGGTCTGCTTTTAATTGTCTAGTTTGTCATGTGGTATGCTGGTTAAGAGCACAGGCTGTAACTTCAGGCCCTGTGACACTGAGCAAGTCGCCAAGCCTCTCTGTGCCTCAGTTTCCTCATCAGTAAAATGGAGGTCGTAGAATTATCATGAGGATGCATGAACATATTAAGGTGCTCAGAGCAATCCTTGGCATACAGTGAATACCTTGTGTGTAAGCTGTATTATTATTATCTGGAAAAACAGCACCAAGATCCCTTATAAAGTGCCTTTGTAAGTACCATGAATCTGAGAACACATATCGTGTCACCTTATAATGTTTAATGCGCATTTCTCTGTATACGGAGCAAAATTTGCAAGCCTTGGAGGTACCTTTATAGATGGAAGGTGTCCTTGATAACCTCTAGCCTTAAACAGAATTACACTTTTAAGGTTTAAATCATCATTTTGTGCATGAAGCAATTGAGACCAGGGAGGTGAGGCGACTTGCCCTGGGTTGCGGAGTGGGTTGTGATTTGGCCAAATCTAGATAAGAACAAGGATTCAGGACCCACTTTTTGCTTCTTGGATACTATTTACATCATCTCCTTTCGTTCCTGATGGATTCTTAGTGCTTCCAGCATGAAAAGAAAGCAGAAGCCAGGAATTAGGGTCTTTGGGGATCCCTCACTGACTCTGCCCCAGGCCTGTGTCAGAATTTCCCTCTCTTACCCTTCAAATATGCAAGAGGCTTCGTGTGGATGTATGCTTTCTTTGACCACCAGGCAATACCAGGGTTCTGTTTCCTTTTAGGGAATATGACACCCCTGTGTGCACTCCTAGGGTACTGTCTACAGAGGTCTGCCTGCCTCCAGCCTGGGCAGGGCCCAGGGCCCAGGAAGGCTGACCAGACCCCCTGCATGCCTGACTGCTGACACAGTATTCAGGATGGAGGGCACAGGTGGGGCGCACCCGTTCTCATGCCTGCCAGGCCAGGGTGCCTCCGCCCAGGGAGGCCTGCCCGCCCTGAGTCTTGAGTCCAAATCTGTGAGCTGCCTGGCAGGCCTCAGTAAAGTCTCTTTTGGTGCAAGTCAACCATTCTTGACTCTATCACTTGGCCCATTAACCTGTCCAAGCCCCTGTGAAAATGCCTGGCAGACAGAAGGGCAGAGGGAGGCACTAGGGATGGGACCCGAGGGAAGAGCAGAGCGTCTGGGAAGAACAGGCTGAGCTGTGAGTCAGAGAAGGAAAGAGCCCCTCCTGCCCCCAGGAGCAGGAGCATGGGAGATGGAACCACGCCAGCCTGAAAAGTGGGTGCATGGAAGTCCCCAAGTGGGTGTCAGGGAAACAGGACAAGGTGGTACCCTGTGCTTTAAGACTTGGAAACAGAAAAATGAGAAACTGAAAAAAGAAAACGTCCAAGGACTCAGTAGAGTCTCCACCAACTGTCACAGCAAAACAGCATGGGATGTTAAAAGAGTGAAGGGCGGTGCCTGTGGCCCAGAGAGTAGGGCGCCGGCCCCATATAACAAGGGCAGTAGGTTCAAACCCAGCCCTGGACGAATTGCACCAAAAAAATAGCCGGGCGTTGTGGCGGGCACCTGTCGTCCCAGATACTCAGGAGGCTGAGACAGGAGAATCGCCTAAGCCCAGGAGCTGGAGGTTGCTGTGAGCTGTGACATCGCAGCACTCTACCGAGGGGGATAAAGTGAGACTGTGTCTCTAAAAAACAAACAAACAAAAGAAGAATGAAATGAAAAATTGTTTCAGGTGTGGTCTGGACAACAAAAGCCACTATTCACTTTTCTTCCTTTCGTTTGTGCAGCCTGCAGGCATTTGCTCAGTGCTTCAGACTTGGAGCTAGAAGCCGGGTATGGTGGTGAATGCCATGTCCCTGCCCTCGCGTGGGGAAGACAGGCAGAAGACAGATACTCCCTGCCAGGGAGGTGGGGTGAGTGCGTGTAGAGGGCACACAAGGGACACGGCAATGGTTCCTTCAGGAAACCCTGTGGTGGGAGCATCCACCTCCTATTGTCCTCAGAGGACTCTCAGAGAGCTGCCCGCTGCAGCTGCCCATCCCTGCCCCTCAGGGAGTTGTCGTACCCTGGGCTTCAGCATGGGGAGGCCAAGTTGGGCTTCGCTCTGTTCTCAATACCTGGAGATCTAACACCCAGGCGCCCGAGGGATGTGGGCAAGGCTGTCCTAGTTCTTTGCTACCAGAGCACGGTCCCCAGACCAGGATCCTAGACCTCCACCGGGCACCTGTTAGAAACCAAGAATTCCAGGCCCAGTCGAGACCCACGACATCACATCTGCATTTGCACAGGGGTTCCAGGTGGTTTGCGAGCATGTTCACACTTGAGAAGTGTCAGTCAGGTTAAACCCTAGTGAAGCTGCTGGGTAGTCATTTATGGGAGGTTCTTGGGAGGGACTCAGGTCAGGAACTGAGCACGTCAGTCAGGAAGCATACATAACTCGTATCCTTGGAGACACGAGGCAGCAAGGAGGGGACTCCATCACACACCTGTTGGGTGTACTATCAAGTTACCTGATGAAACACAGAATGCTCGTGTGAACTTGAATGTCAGGTAAACAATAAATAGCCCTTTAATATAAGCATGCCCCCAAATATTGCACAAGATGTACTTATCATTAAAAGTTATTCATTTTTTACCCCATGTTTATTTCAGTATTTAAAAAAATTATTTATTGTTTTGAGACAGAGTCTCACTTTGTCACCCTGGGTAGAGTGCCGTGATGTCACATCTCATAGCAACCTCAAACTTTTGGGCTCAGACAATCCTCCTGCCTCAGCCTCCCAAGTAGCTATTGCCCACCACAACAGCCAGGCTATTTGTAGAGATGGGGTCTCACTCCTGCTCAGGCTGGTCTCAAACTCCTGAGCCCAGACAATCCACCCACCTCGGCCTCCCAGAGTGCTGGGATTACAGGTGTGATCCTCCTCCGGCATATGGGGCCAGTGCCCTACTCCTTTGAGCCACAGGCGCCGCCCCTAAATCCTATCATTCTTGACGACATGGATGGAGCTGGAGGACGTGATGCTAGGTTAAATAAGCCAGGCACAAAAAGACAAATCCTGTATGCTCTCACTTACATATGGAGTCTAAAAAAACCTCATAGAAACAAGCAGCAGGATGGTGTTTACAAGGGTCAGGGGAGAGGCAGAGGTAGGGGCAGGGAAGATGACCAAACAGTACAATGTCCCAGTGAGCCTGGAGGAGCATTAGTGATCTGTCACACAGTGTGGTGGCCATAGTTAATAATAATGTATAATTCTGGGAAAACCATTTCAGATCAGGAACAAGGCAAGGATGCCCACTGTCTCCACTGCTATTCAACATAATAATGGAAGTCTTAGCCATTGCAATCAGGCAAGAAAAGGTGATCAAGGGTATCCAAATAGGGTCAGAGGAGCTCAAACTCTCACTCTTTGCTGATGATATGATTATATATCTGGAAAATCTCAGGGACTCAACTTCAAAACTCTTAGAAGTGATCAAGGAATACAGCAGCATCTCAGGATACAAAATCAATATGCTTTTATATATGTCAACAATAGTCAAGCTGAAAATATAGTCAAGGACTCTATTCCTTTTACATAGTGCCAAAGAATATGAAATATCTTGGAATTTACCTAACAAAGGACGCAAAAGATCTCTATAAAGAGAACTCTGAAACTCTGAGAAAAGAAATAGCTCAAGATGTTAACAAGTGCAAAAACATACCATGCTCATGGCTGAGAAGAATCAACATTGTTAAAATGTCCACACTACCCAAAGCAATCTACAGATTTAATGCAATCCCTATTAAAGCACCATCGTCATACTTTAAAGAACTTGAAAAAATAGTAGTTCGTTTTATATGGAATCAGAAAAAAACTCAAATAGCAAATACATTGCTCAGAAATAATAAATCAAGAGGTATCACGTTACCAGACTTCAGGCTATACTATAAATCTGTAGTGATCAAAACAGCATCGTATTGGCACAAAAACAGAGAGGTAGATTTATGGAACAGAATAGATGAACCCAGCTACTTATTGTCATTTGATCTTTGACAAACCTATCAAAAATATTCAATGGAGGAAAGACTCCCTATTTAACAAATGGTGCTGGGTGAACTGGCTGGCGACCTGTGGAAGACTGAAACTGGAAACATGAAACCATAAAAATGCTAGAAGAGAGTGCAGGGGAAACACTTGAAGAAATCAGCCTGGGAGAATATTTTGTGCAGAGGACCCCCTGGACAATTGAAGCAACACCAAAAATACATTACTGGCATCTGACCAAACTAAACAGCTTCTGCACAGCCAAGCACACAGTAAGTAATGCAAGCAGACAGCCCTTAGAATGGGAGAAGATTTTTGCAGGTTATGCTTCCAACAAAGGTCTGAATCTACAGAGAACTCAAACTAATCAATACGAAAAGAATAAATAACCCCATTTCTATGTGGGCAAGAGACTTGAACAGAAACTTCTCTGATGAAGACAGGCACATGGCCTACAAACACATGAAAAAATGCTCATCATCCTTAATCATCAGAGAAATGCAAATCAGAACCACTTTGAGGTATCATCTAACTCCAGTAAGATTAGCCCACATCACAAAAATCACAAAATTACATACTTGGCATGGATGCAGAGAGAAGGGAACACTTTTGCACTGCTGGTGGGAATGCAAGCTAATACAACCTTTTTGGAAAGAAGTTTGGAGAACACTCAAGGAACTAAAAGTAGACCTACCATTCCCTCCTGTAATTCCTCTACTAGGTATATACCTAGATGATCAAAAATTATTTTACAACAAAGATTTGCACCAGAATGTTTATTGCAGCCCAATTCATAATAGCCAAGACATGGAAACACCCCAAGTGCCCATCGACCCATGAATAGATTAACAAATTGTGGTATATGTACACCATGGAATACTAAGCTGCCATAAAAAGATGGAGATTTCACATCTTTTTTGTTTACCTGGATAGACCTGGAACATAATCTTCTTAGTAAAGTATCTCAAGAATGGAAAAAATGTATCCAATGTACTCAATACTACTATGAAATCAATATAGAAATACCTACACACGCATATGAATGGCAAAACATAACTATGGTCCAGAAAGTCGAAGGGAAGAGGAGAGAGAGGGGAAAGGAGTGGGGATATGGGAAGAGGGAGGGTATTTGGGGGACCTCACCTAATGTGCATGATGCAATGGTACATTTCAAAACTATTAAGAAATGAGTATAATTGTGATGGATGTTACACTGGACCCCATAAATGCATCAATGTACAAAGTTATGATGAATAAAAAATAAAAAATAAACTAAAAAGAAACAGTAATATATTATATATATTTCAAAAATGCTACAAGAATAGATTTTGAATGTTCTCATCACAGAAAAAAAATGCTAGGCTGGTGAGGTAAGTGCCACGTTAATTAACTTGATTGAATCTCTCTATAATGTAGACATCGATGAGGATGTCACATCATGGCCTGTAAATGTGCACAATTATCATTTGTCAATTAAAAATAAATTTTTAAACAAATTTAAAAACACAAACCATAAAGCAAAAGAATCAGTTGGGTTACATCAAAATTAAGAATTTCCTTTCAACAAAAGACACCAGGGGCAAACAGGAGAAGACGATGAAAGGGTGAAGGTATTTGTTGAAAATAAATCAGGGATCAATTTGTACACGGTACAAGGAACTCTTGAAAATCACAAGAAAAGGATCACTGTCCTGATAGAAAAAATAAATGGGTCAAGGATATGAATAGGGAATTCACAGAAAGAGGATCTCAAAAAACTAAAAAGTACATTTGAAGAGAGGCTCAAATCATTTGTAGTCCGAGAAAGGCAGAATTAAATAACATTGACACATCTCTTCACGCTGGACTATGCTGGACTGTGTTGGCGTGGCATGAGGACAGCTGCACGGGGGGAGATTTGGCAGGAATGGGCACGGGCGGTCAGCACCCGCATGGCCAGCATCTCCCTCTCCAGTTCTCCCATGGTCCGGAAGGGGTAGCACATCCTTTGTGGATGGACATCCATGTACCCCAGGCGTCCACATGGACGATCCAACATTGAACACACAGTGGGAAAGTCATGCAGAATTCAAAGCAAAGATCAGACTTACCCAGAGCAGCGAGAGAAATCTTATAGACAGAGTGCTTAGTGGGCAACGCGAAATGCAGAAAGAGACCTATCCACACAATTCCACGTATGTGTACTTCAGACAAAACACATTTTACAAAAAAACAAGAACAGAATAAATGGGTTGAATTTGCCCAGAAAGAAAATAGGAGAGGGATGGAGAGATACAGAAAATGATATATAAAAATAATAAAATGATAATATCAAAATAATAAAAACTGAATAAATAATAGACAGTAAAACAATAAGTAAAAGAGAAAGAAGAAAAACAGAAGTAAAGTAAAGGAAGAAGAAAATGACCATTCCTGAGCCAAGTGACGTAAGATTAGGATGGCGATTGGCTTGGCCCGCTGCACCTGGGGTCCAAGAATGAACTTGTGACTATACACACAACCGCAGGGTCTGAAGTCATGGCCCTCTTCAGGGTTTACCCCTTAGGTTCTCACCTCCTGGCACACAGCTCGGCTCTGGGACTCCAGTTGTGCTGTCCAGGGCTGTGTGGTCACCCGCAGTTCCAGTCCCTGTGCAGGTGGCATATTCGTGCGCTGCTTTTACCCCTGAGAGGTGGTTCTTGTACCAGCAGGCAGGACAGTCGCTCGCAGGGTGGTGGGCCCGTCACTTGGTCCAGCCCCCCTCTCTGACGCCTGGGTCTGCCCTGCTGCCGGCTGGGTTTTCATCACTGAGATCTGCCAGCTCTCCTGCTTCCCCGACATTCTCCCGCCATCTCCAGGGGCAGTCTCTGAATCAGTAACTCAAAATCTTCCTCAGGTGGCTCTTAGGAGCTTCACAAGTTGAAAAATGATGATGTTCATAAATAAATAAAAATCAATAACATGCGGGCTGAGAATCTCTAATCAGAAAATCTGAAATCCAGAATCCAAAACTTTTGAGTGTTGCCAGGATGCCACAGCCTGTCTGCTTGAGTGGCTGAAAGAAGGACATGTTTGCTTTCAGATGCTTCAGTGTACATAAACTTTGCTTCATGCATAAAATTATTAAAAATACTGTGTAATATTTTCTCAGCCTACATGTATAAGGTATATATGAAACATAAATGAATTTTGTGTTTAGACAAAGGTTTCTCATTATGTAAGTGTAGATATTCCAAAAGCCACAAAGAAATCTGAATCCAAAATACTATGATCCCAAACATTCTGGATAAGGGATACCCAACTTGGCAGCAGGATATAAAATTGTCATATAGAAATCAATAGCCTTTTTCTGGGAACTGAATAATGAGTATATAAAAGCTCACTGTACCATTTTATTTCAGGGTTTGAAATTTTTATAACAAAAAAGTTTTTAAAAAGAGAAGGGGTACCCTTGGGTGCAAACAAGGTAGCCTTAAACTGGGAGGGGGGGGAAGCCTTAAATTCCTTTCGTAGAAGGGAATAAAGCAACATTGAGGAAGGTAGGCAGCGTGTGTGTTGAAAGCGTGAAAGGAGGCTTGGCGCCTGTGGCTCAGCGGGCTAAGGCGCCAGCCACGTACACCTAAGCAGGCGGGTTCGAATCCAGCCCGGGCCTGCCAAACAAAAATGACGGCTGCAACCAAAAAATGGCCAGGCATTGTGGCGGGCGCCTGTAGTCCCTGCTACTTGGGAGGCGGAGGCAAGAGACTCGCTTGAGCCCAGGAATTGGAGGTTGCTGTGAGCTGTGATGCCACATCACTCTACCCAGGGTGTTAGCTTGAGGCTCTGTCTCAGGGGAAAAAAAAAAAAAAAGAAAGAAAGAGTGAAAGGAGAAGAGACAATCCATCAGGTGCCCCCAGGACAAGTTATATAGCAAGTAAAACATGGTAACCATGTCAGTCTGAAAGGCAAGGGTGCAGCGGGCCCTTAGTGCACCGTGGTCCCAGCTACCTGGGAGTCAATGGCCTTTTAAAAATGGAGAGAGGCAATAGCCAGTTAGATGATACTAAGGTAGAGAAAATCTCTTTTACAATAATAACAAAGAAAATAAAATATTGAGGAATAAACTTAACAAGAAATAGGCAAACCCCCAAAAGACACAGGAAAAGATAAGAACAAATGAAAAGACCTTCCTTATTTGTGGATGAGACGAAAGATGCCAGTCCTCCTTAAACTGACGTATACATTTACACAGGTCCAATTAAAATAGCGATATGCTTCTTTGCAGAGCTAATTTATCCTAAAAAACTGTTATTTTTTAAAATGCCTTTAGTCTCTGGTTAGACGAGAATGCCTTAGAGAGTGCGTGGCTGGCACGTGAATAGACAGGTGAACCGCAGGAGAAGAACAGAAAGCCTGAAACAGACCACACTCCCGGTGGGAAGCAACTGAGGCAAAGGTGGACTTTTAAGCAAGTAGCCCAGGCAGCAGGTTAGCTGTTTGGGGAAAGAGCAGCACCTCGTATCTGCCTTACACAAGAACTCTGTAAGGGTCCAAGGGAATCAGAGGTCTAGGAGTAAAAACAGGCCTCCTAGAAAGCCCCGTCAAGGAACTTCTGCAGGGTGAGGAAGCCTTCTGGATCCTCCAGTGTGGCCTTTTGGCTGAATCCAAATCTTACAGAACAATCCCTTTATTATTATTAAAGTTTGGATTCAGTCGAGGGGCCACACTTGGCAATCTGGAGGGCCACAAGTCCACACCCCAGCCGGTCTTTCAGACACTGGGATTAAAAAAATTCTCTGGGGCGGTGCCTGTGGCTCAGTGAGTAGGGTGCCGGCCCCATATGCCGAGGGTGGTGGGTTCAAACCCGGCCTAGCCAAACTGCAACAAAAAAATAGCCAGGCATCGTGGCGGGCGCCTGTGGTCCCAGCTGCTTGCGAGGTTGAGACAAGAGAATCACCTAAGCCCAGGAGTTAGAGGTTGCTGTGAGCTGTGACACCATTGTGACAGCACTCTACTGAGGGTGATAAAGTGAGACTCTGTCTCTACAAAAAAATTCTCTGGCAAAATAACTTAAGGGAGAGTGTCCCCCTAAAAACAAATGCATGTGCATTCTTTTTTTTTTTTTTTTGCTTCCTTCGTTCCGTCCGTCCTTCCTTCCTTTTTTCTTTTTTTGAAACTAGATGCTAGAGTGCCATGGCATCATCATAACTCCTGGGCTCAAGTGATCCTCCTGCCTCAGCCTCCGAGTAACTAAGACTACAGGCACCTGGCTACTTTTTCTATTTTTGGTAGAGACAGTTTCTTGCTCTTACTCAGGCTTCTTCAACTCCTGAGCTCAAGCGATCCTCACTCCTCAGCCCTCCGGAGTGCTGGGATTATAGGCGTGAGCCACTGTGCCCGGCCCAAAGCATATATATGTATACTTTCAATGAGTGTATTTTGTATTGCTTGCCCTTTAATTATCAAAGTTCTCTGTACAGAAGTTAACGCAGAGAGCTACCAGAACGTGCGAATTGTCAGCTGAATAGACAGATGGGCACTGACCCACATCTGGGCCACCCCCTGTGTCAGGGCTCAGCGGACCGTAAGGACTGGGAGGACCTGAGTATGACAAAGGAGAACAAAATGCTGGTACCAAAAGCAGGTCGCAAAGACCAAGTTCAAAAATGTTGGAAAATATGAATGTGGGGTTCTGCCGCCGAACTAAACCTCTCCTATATTTATTTGGAGATTGCACCAGAACAGAGGGAGCATTGCCACAGCTGTGAAAACATCTTGGGGATGAGGCAGGCTGGGCAGGAAGGGAGCCAACTGGCACAGGGGCAGTCACACTGACGGTTTCCTTCTTTGGGGCCAAGAGAAGTTGTTTTCGTTTAGCCAGCAGCCCCACACCCCTTGTAACGGCAATACTGGGGGAGGACGTGAAAGCGACGAGCATGACTTGGCCACGTCTCTGGGGACAGACCAGAACTTTTCCAGGCAGCGGGCAGTGGAGGTGGCCACACTGCACTGACCTCCCAGCCCCAGAAGAATGAAGAAACAGGTCAGGGATTATAGGGCTGCATAGGCAAGGGCATTGCAAGAGATGGAGGTGGCAAAGGAGGAAGGGGAGAAGGCGCCACCCCCACGCATCTCTGCACGGGGGGTGGGGGTGGGGTGGGGGATGTCTGCAGAAGGAGCGGAGCAGGTCCTGAAAGTCTGCCCCTGGGGTCCCCACCCCAGGGCCCACGGGCACCCACGTCAAGCACAGCCTTGGGGCGGTTCGCAGTGGTCCCTGCTATGGGGAGCCCTGTGAATGGAGGTGAGCGTCCAGAGAGCATGGCCCGAGTGGGTCAGCGGTATGGCGACCAGCCGGGTGGTGGGAGAACAAAGCCCTGCCGATGTCTGGTCCTAGAGAAAGAGCAGATGCCGCAGTTGGAGACCTCTTCCTAAGCGCGTGTGTGATATGTGCGAAGTAGGTACATTAGAAAGTGGTGACATCGTGCAGGGAACGTGGACATCGGCCCATGATGCTCTCCAAGCCCCAGACGCTGTCTCCCTGTGTCCAGAGTGTGGCGGCTTCATGGAAGTCACCATAATACAGAAATCGCTGAGGACAGTGGGTGAGAAGACCTGCTGTGAACTGAACCTAAGGTCCTGAGACGGCAGCGGGGAGGCATCAGACTGTCCACCCCTCAACGCAGACGAAAACAGAACGCCTCGGAGAGGTGCACTTGGGTCCAAGTCCAGGGCTGGGGCGGCGTGGCCGGCTGACAGCTCTGAGCTCTCCTCTGCCCTCAGCCTACCTGCCACCCCAGCCACACCCAGCATCTGGCGATACCCAGAACTTTCCACATACCCACGAAGCGCAGCCTCAGTGGACTCCCTCCTTCACTCCTCCAGCCTCTGCCCGAGAGCCAGCTCGCAGGGGCCTGGCCGGACCAGCCCGGCCGAGAGCTCCGGTGTCTCCTGCCGCCTGTCCTGCTTCTGTTTGCTTCCTCAGGCCTAGTCCAGCTCCCCCTGTGTGTCGCAGTGCTCCGGACTAGTGCTCCTGTTACTCGGCACTGCTCCGTCCACTTGCTCGCTTGTGGTCCAGAACGGCACTGTCCCGCGCGGTGGCACCGGCTCCTCGGGACCTAGCCGGACTGTGCCAGGTGCACACGAGTCGGCACACGGAGGAGCGCGGGGCCTTCATAGTTTCCGTACCATGACGTGTCAAGATAAGAATGCTTTTGACATGTCGGGTTAACCATAACTGCTATTAGATGTCGTTTCACTTGCATCTTTTTACTCTGTTACTGTGTCTACTAGAAACTTTTACATCCCACGTGTGGCTTGAGTTTGGAATTTGCACTCTATTTCCTTTGGGCGGTGACAATGTCCAAAGACCGTTCTGTGAGAATAAGGACCTGTCTGTCTCATCGCCAGCATCTAGAACAGCACCTGGCACATAGCACAGGCCTGGGAGACATTCGTTGAAAGGGACTCTGTGTCTTCTGAGGACTTGGTGACAGGCAGGTTCTCTCTTCTCTCTCTGTCCCCCCTCCCTTGATACCATCATTACATAAGAAACTGACAGTCTTCCTGACTTAAGACTCTGTCCTGACTTACCCCCTTGTGGAATAGATGCTAAGATATGTCTTTGCCCCTATCTTCCCAAAATAACTTTAGTTCTTTTCCAAATAGTGAAGGCATTTTCAATGACCTGTCTTGTGGACAAATTGTTTGATATACTTGACCTGAGAGAATGCTTGAAAGAAATTAGGAAACAAAATAGAAGCTGTGCACCACGGAGGAGACGGCGCACCAGAGCAAAGGCCTGGGGGCAGCGTGGTGCCCGTGTCTGGCGAGGGGAGGGCAAGGCTGAGGACGGCGGGGGTGATAAGAACTCAGATCAAGCCTCTGCTTTCCCGGTTGGTCCAGGCGGGGCCCTCTGAGCAGCCGGCTGCTGCAGCAAGGGCATCTACAAAAGAGAGACTCAATGCACACATCCATTCCGCGGATTTATCAAGTTCCTCCCACGTGCCAGGTGCTGGGGATACAGCGAGAGAGAAACAGAAAAGGTGCGCACTCCTACTGGAGCTCATGTGCTAGCTGGAAGAGACAGAAAATGAGCGAAAACAGCCCCTAAATAGACAACAAATGTGTTCTATAGACTATTAGTGCATGCCCAGAGAAGGGAACCCAGTCTCTCGATTAATTTTTAAAATCCACAGTTTGGGGACTGAAGTTGGCCAGTGAATTTTTTCCCGAGAATAATTTTAGGAATCTTTATATATTAAGGACATTTAAGATAAATCTCTGTGAAAATAAAATCCAGGCTGGACGTCAGACTCCAGACTCCACCATCTACAGCGTGTTCAGAATGGTGTGGATTCAGCCCAGAAGGACTTCCTGGTGGCGTCCACTGCCCTGGAGCAGCTCCACAGCCTGGGCAAAAAGTGTGTGTTGGAACCTAGAAAGTCGTAAGATCAAATTTCTAGAGAGAGAAAAAATAATTTTTAATACTAGTGTTTGTATCAGTGCAGTATTAGTATCAAATGCACCGGCAGAGTTGCTGGAGTTGGCGTGATGCTCAGCACAGAATAAAACAAAGCGAAGCATGACGCGCCCCGGGACAGAGCCGCCAGCCTGAAAAGCCCTTGAACTCTGCCACATTCCAGGGCAGGAAAATGCTCACTGGAGCACTCCTCAGTATTTTCTGGAACCTGCTAGTACTGCAGCCCAGAACCCCAGCTCTGAGCCGTGGGGGACAGACAGGGACTGAGCAAAGGCTTTGGGCACAGCAGGATTGCTCAGCCGAAGAGACCAGGCCAGTCCACAGTGCAAGTTCCCAGGCCATGGATGGCCAGGCCCGGCTTATACGTTACATAATAGCATATTCATGGTCAATGAGTTTCTAGAGCATGTGCTATTCCCAAGTGAGGTGTTAGCAAAGAAGGAAACACTTTTAAAGAACGGGGCTTTGTATGGATACACATGTGATTATAGCGTCTGTGTTCATTCATTCAGTTACCAGAGATCTCTTAGTGTCTCGTACAGAGTCAGTTCTGGGGATTCGAAAGGCAAGAAGACCAGGTCCCTGATTTCAAGAAATCTGTAGTCCCATTTGAGAGACGTCGTGGAGCAAATGATTAGGGAAACCCCAGGTAAGTGCGGAGAGCCCACTTCCATGCTGGCTCCCAAAGGAGGAAGTAACAAATCTTGCTGGGATTAGAGAGGGCTCAGGACGTTAGAGTGGCCCCTGGACGGCAGAGTAGGAGTTTGTCAGGCAGGCTGGGTGGGGAAGGGGAAGGGTGCACAGGGGAGGAGAAGGTTGCCCAGAGGAGGGGGAAGATGCCCAGGGGAGGGGAAGGCTGTGCAGGGGAGGGGAAGGATATGCAGGCCAAGGGAACAGCATATACAAAGTCATCAGCAAAACACTGTGTGTGTAGGAGGGCAGGCTGGACTGGGAGAACAGCATGTGAATAGAGAAAGAAAATGGGGGAAGATGAATTTGACTTGGCCTTGGCTGTTAGTTTGGACACAGGCTCAATTGTCCTAAATAAAGTCCCCAAATCAAGGTGGCTCTAAAAATAAAGGCATTTATTTCTCTCCATGATAGCATGGACGTGAGCAGTCCAGGGATTGGCAAGGGCTTCTCAGCTGCAGAGACCTGGTTCCTGTCTCGGTGCTCAGCCATCCCGGGCACAGGGCCTGATCCATATCCATGGTCACGTGCATCCCAGGTCACCTCCCCATTTCCATAGTCACAAGACCATCCATTTTCACCTCTTCCACCTTCCACACCCTGGCTGCAGTGGGAGGGGCAGGACCAGCCACCTCCCTCCAGGGTACACCTGGGAATTGCATAGGTGGCTCCTGTGGATCGCTGACTGGTTAGAACCAAGGGCTAAGGAAGCCTGGGAAATGTAGTTCTTATTCTGGGCGGCCATATGGGCAGCCATCTGCCAGGGTAAAGACGGAAGGCCCTATTCCCATGAGAAAGAAGAGGAGCTGGATAATAAGAGGTCACGAGCAGTGCCCGCTGCAGCCCATTGCATTCCTCTGTTCACAGGACAAACGGCTTCTCAAACAGAGGGGGCACCTGTACTTCACCTTCCCCCAGTGATCAGTCCCAACTGGAGTAATAGCTGCACGAAGCCCCCCTGTCGTGCTGCACTGGAGACAGAGCACCACTGCCACCACGTCCTTCCAGGAACATGCAAAGTGCCACCTGTCATGTTGCCCTAGAGATAGAGCACCACTGCCACCACATCCTCCCAGGAACATATGACCTGAATGTAATTATGAAGAAACGAATTCTGATCAAGGGACATCCCAGAAATATTGATGTCATGAACATACACACAGCCCATGCACACAAAGAAAAGGAAACTATTCCAGCTACAGGAGACGAGGAAGCGTAACAAATTAACGCAATCTTCACTGAAGTCTTTCATCAAAAAAATCTGTAAAGGATATTGTTGGTACCACTGGGCAACCATATATAGTTTATTGAATATTGAACTATATATTAAACAATAATGTGTATTAAAAGCCAACCATTGTGGTGGACACCTGTAGTCCCCGCTACTTGGGAGTTTGACCCAAGCGGATTGCTTGAGCCCAGGAGTCTGAGGTTGCTGTGAGCACTGACACCACAGCACTCTACCCAGGGTGACAGACTCTGTCTCAAAAAAAAAAAAAATGTGTATCAATGTTAAATTTGCTGAGTGAGAGAAGTGTGATGGTTTTGTGAGAGACTATCTCTTAAGAAATACATGCATTCAATAAAATTATAAAAAAAAAAAAGAAATACATGCTGACGTATTTAGAGGTGGATATGACTGAATTGTACTTCCCAGTGATTTTTTAAACGTGTGTGTGTGTGTGTGTGTGTGTACAGGACATGTGAAGAGAGAGTGAAAATGCTTAAGCAAAATGCGACAAAAGGTTAGCAGTTAGTGAATTGATAACTCAGGTAGTTCTTCACTGTATTATTCTTTTAACTTTGGAGAATATTTGAAATGTGTCAAAGTATACATTGGAGGGGAAAAATATGTTTTGAAGAGAAGGAATTTGAGTTGCATTTAAAGGGGCTACATTCAAGGGACCTTCTGCCTGGGCTTCTTCCCGTGACTGTGCAGAAACTAAGTCATTTAGTTGCATATCTATATTAAAAAAGAAAAAAGCGAATGTCTCTAGCTTACAGTGAGCTCAGCAGGTGGGCTCAAGAGAGGGCTGCTGGCCTGACCCTGGGATTGTGGCCGCTCACCCAGCTGTGTGGCACCATCAGCTTATCACTGGTGATAACGTGGAAAGTCAGTTCAAAGGCTGAGATGAAATAGGAAGGGGGCAACCGTCTTGTAAAAATATCCTAACCCGAATATGAGTTCCCCGGTGGGTTGGAAAGCCACGGACTTTCAATGAGCAGGATGAAGACTAGGGTTAGGGTGGGAAGGAGCCGGTAGAAACAAGGCCTCTCAGAGCTTCCCCTCTATTTTCCTTTCATGCAGCTGGATGACTGAGTAACCCACTCCCGAATTTCATTAGAGAAGGCACTTCAATTTCAGTGATTCACGGAAGGCGCCGTTAACATTACCTGGCCGAGGAGCAGTGGGCCCTGAGGATCCAGAGAGGACATGATTAGAAATAGATATGAAGGTGACACGAGCCCAGCGTCCTGGCATATCTGGAGTACAGTAGGAGTCAATAAATTGGACAATGTATTTTTAAATTATTTTTAGAACATGGGCTATGTCCCAATGGCAGTGTGGTGTGAACAGTCTGCTCCTCATGCAGAGAATGAGACATTTTATACATTTACATGCATGTGTACACATTATGTACACTCAAATTACACACTTCAAAATTTCATACATAAAGTACATGTGTAATAATATATAATACATAAATTATGTACATTTATATATAGAAGTATAATAAAATGTTATAATTCAAAAAATATATGTATACTTTATATTTTTACAGCATCCTTATTTATTTAATTTATTCTTTTTTTTTTTTTTTTTTTGAGACCGAGTCTCACTCTTTTTCCCGGGGTAGAGTGCCATGGCATCCTCATAGTTCAAGCAACCTCAAACTCTTGGGCTCAAGTGATCCTCCTGCCTCAGCCTCCCAAGTAGCTGGGACTGCAGGCAGCTGGCTAATTTTTCTATTTTTGGTAGAGACAGTTTCTTGCTCTTACTCAGATTGGTCTTCAACTCCTGAGCTCAAGCGATCCTCTCTCCTCAGTCCCCCGGAGTGCTGGAATTATAGACGTGAGCCTCTGTGCCCAGCCCAAAGTATATATATGTATACTTCCAATGAGTAAATTTTGTATTGCTTGCCCTTTAATTATCAAAATTCTCTGTACAGAAGTTAATGCAGAGAGCTACCAGTTCTGTACTTGGGCCCAGACACGTGCGCTCCCTGGAAGCCTGTGAGCTGTCTCTGGTACCCATCTCCGCATGCTCCTGATTTTAAACAGTGGATTGAAAATAAATAATAACAGCACTTTTGCAGGGGAAGAAACAGAACTTGAATTGCTTCAGTTCTGTTGTTCTTTGATAGGAGACTTGGAGTTTTTATTTCTGTTTCAAATCTAAAACAATGAAACAGTATGTGATTAAAAATATTTGAAAAAATGAAATTGTGATTAAACATATTAATGCGTTCTTTTTTGCTCTTGTGTTCGTGTGTGTGCCAGCATTACCACATACACAAAGTTCAATAAAGGAAAGTTCTCGCTGTCCAAGGCAGTTCTCTTCCAGACATTATTATTATGAGGTCTGACAGCTAGGTTCACAAGTCATCCTGGGAAAAGTGCCACACACCTCATTGCTGAATGTCACTGCGGCCACTCTGAGTGCTCCCCTTGGGGACCTGTGCACTGATGCCAACTCCTAGTCCACCCTTCAAAGCAATTTTGGAACTCTTTTTCTGAAATGGCCATCAGTTACCCTTGATGTCCTGAATGCCATCAAAATGTGTTCCTTTCTGCGTGGCGCGTGTGGCTCAGTGGGTAGGACGCCGGCCCGTATACCAAGGGTGGCAGGTTCAAACCCAGCCCCAGCCAAACTGCAACCAAAAATAGTCGGGCAGTGTGGCAGGTGCCTGTGGTCCCAGCTACTCGGGAGGCTGAGGCAAGAGAATCACCTAAGCCCAGGAGTTGGAGGTTGCTGTGAGTTGTGATGCCACAGCACTCTACTAAGGGTGACAAAGTGAGACTCTGTCTCTTAAAAAAAAAAAAAGCGTTCCTTTCAATATTTCCCTTATTTTTGAGTAAAGAAAAAAATCCTTGGAGGTCAGATCGAGTGAGTAGGGAGGCAGTTCTAATACAGCTATTTGTGCATTAGCTAAAAACTCCCTTACAGACAGTGCTGTGTGAGCTGGTACTTCATTATGACATAGAGCCATGAGTTGTTGGCAAAAAGTTCAAGTAGTTTTTGTCTAATTTTTTCATAAAGGCTTTTCTGCACTTCCAAACAGTAAACCTGGTTAACTGGACAGCTGGTGCAAATTCATAATGAACAATCCCCCTAATATCAACAAAGGTTAGCAGGATTGTTTTGAGTCTTGATTTGACTGGCAGAACTTACTTGGTCATGGAGAATTGGCTGACTCCCATCATGCACTTTGACACTTTGTTTCAGGGTCATATTGGTACAGCAATGTTTCATCACCAGGGATTACACCGCCCAAAGCATTGTCTCGCCTCTCCGAAAGATTTTGGCACACTTCGATTCGCCTTTGCTCTTGTCCATTGGTGAGCTCCGTCGGGACCATTTTTGCAAACACTTTTCTCATGGTAAGATTTTCTTAACTGTTTCTCTATCAATGTTTACTTTGTTTTCTCTGCTTCTTACAGTCAACAATTTTCACAATCAGGCAATGAATATTCGCTAAGTTTTCATCATTTCTGCTCATTACTGGCCTCCCTGACCTCTCTTCATCAGTGGTGCTTTCTCTCCCCTCATAAAAACATTTAACCTATTTGTACACTGCTGTTTTCTTTGCAGCATTATCCTCATAAACTTGGACTAACATGTCCCTGATTTCATTTCCACTCTTGCCAAGTTTAATTGGAAATTTAATGTTTGTTCATTGCTCTAATTCAAGCTCCGACATTCTCACAACAGCTCACAAAACCCTGCAGCAACAATAATGACCTCCACTCAGCCAAACGCCACCACTCATCGACACACCAAGGTGATGAAACCTTACCAAGCTGTTTGTACAGTGCTGCCAATGTAAGTGCACGGTGGCAAATTCATGAACTTAATTGTCATATTCCTTTTGTTTCAGGATTATTATTAAAAAGAGTTTTGTTGCATGGAGGAGGGAAGTATTTAAAAATAATTATCTTTAGGTGAATCACATGTTAGGCACACCAGGTGGAGAGAACAGACTAACTATCTATGTCTTTCCCTTATTGAAGACAAGAGAAGTGTTTCTTTAAAAAAGAGAAGCCCCCAGCAGCACGGTGGACAGTGGGTACGGCCAGCAGCCCCAGCAAGAACAAGACCTAAGTCAGCAGTGGAGAAAGACAGGGACCCACCGCTTACGCTGCAGAGTGCCCAGAGAGGCCAGGGCTCGATGGCTATGGCAGTGAAGGTGACAGTGGCTGTGAAGAAGGTTTGTTTAAGAAGCAGGAGGTCTCAGACGCTCTCACACTCTGCGTGGCTGGTAACTGCAGAAGGGGAGAGGTTTGTTGTGGGGTGGGATAAAAAGCAGGCCTTCTGGACTGAGGAGCACCAGGCACAGGTGGAGATGAAAGACTGTGCATTGTGGATGTCAAATCCCCAGCCCACGTCCTAACCCACTGCCCAGAGGTCTTCATCCTGGTGGATCTTTCTGGGTGGGATGTGAGAAATAACACAGAGACTCCCCTACGGGATGGGCCCCCCCCCCCCTGCAGGAAGTGAAAAGCAGACAGGGCCCGCTACCTGTCCCTGAGAGTGCGGAGACCCTCGAGGCTCATCAGACGTGAAAGGAAAAGTGAAAACACAAAAGATGGAGGGCAAAGTGCAGCTGGGGCCGGACCAAGGCTCAGAACGGCAATCTGGGGAAAATGGGACTTCACCAGGAGAAGACAGTTTAACAAAAATTACTAACCTCAGAGAGATTTTTAAAAGTATGCCACCATGAAGCCCAGCAGAATGTAATAAAAATGGACATTCATGGAACAAAAAAGATCATTGGGAATTAAAATCACGATAGGTGGAAAGAAAAGCTCAAGAGAAGTTTTGGGAGATAAAAGTAGACAGAATATAGACAAAAAGATGAAGAGTTGGAAAATCAAGGGAAAAAGTCAGGAAACTGAAAGGACGGACTTTCCAAGGGGCTCAGCATTGAAACGATAGGAATTTCAGAAAAAGAGAAAGGAGAAAAGCCAAGGATGGGCAGAGTGAGGGAAAGGCTGAGACCCTCTACAGAAGAAGGAGTTTCCAATGGAAAGGACGCACCAGGGTCCAGAATCAGAGGACGAGAAGGTGAAGAATCAGAATAAAGGGACGCATTTGCTTCAGTGTCCATTTGAAGCCTTAAAAAGAACCACAAACTGGGCGGCACCTGTGGCTCAGGGAGTAGGGCGCCGGCCCCATATACTGAGGGTGGCGGGTTTAAACCCGGCCTTGGCTGAACTGCAAAACAGAAAAATAGCCGGGCATTGTGGCGGGCACCTGTAGTCCCAGCTACTCAGGAGGCTGAGGCAAGAGAATCAGCTAAGCCCAGGAATTGGAGGTTGCTGTGAGCTGTGACGCCACGGCACTCTACCACTCTACTCTATCTCTACAAAAAAAAAGAAAAAAGAACCATAAATTTAGTGGTTTAACACAGCACAAGTTCATAAGTTCCACAGGTCAGAAATCCACAGTGAGTTACACTGGGCTAAAAGTCAACATTTCTTAGAATTTCAGAATACTACGGGTACACAAACATTTTGGTCATGTAAATTGCTTTCATACAGTTTGAGTCAGAGTTGTAAGTAACCCGTCACCCAGATTGTGTGCATTGTAGCCGGGAGTTGCGAATTTATCCTTCTCCTCCCCCAGCCAGCTGCCTGATTTTGATGAGTATTATTTCCATGTGTGCATGTAAGTGTTGATCAATTACTTCCGATTAAATAACGAGTACATGTGGTTTTTATTTTATTCTTGTGACACTTCACTTAGAATAACGGTTTCCAATCCATCCAGGTTGCCACCAAAGGTATTAGTTCCCCACATTTCTATGGCTGAGAAGCTCCATGGTACACAGATGCCCCATTTTATTAATCCATTCAGATCTTGATGAGACATGGGTTGTTTCCACATTGTGAATTGTGCCGCTAAACATTCAAGTGCAGGTGTCTTTTTAAATAAAATGTCTTTTTTCCTTTTGAGTAAATACCCAGTAGTAGAATTGCTAGATTCAGTAGAAGGTCTGCTTTTAGTTCTTTCAGGTATCTCCATACCACTTTCCATAGACGTGGTACCAGTTTGCAGTCCCTCAACAGTGTATGAGTATTCCTGTCTCTGCACATCCATGCCAGCATTTGTTAGGTTGGAACTTTTTAATAAAGGCCATTCTCACTGGAGTTAAGAGATATCTCATTAAAGAGACAACCTACAGAATGGGAGAAAATATTTGCATTCCATACATCTGATAAAGGGCTCATAACTAGACTCTATAAAGAATTCAAGCATATCCACAAGAAAACAAACAAAGAACCCTATTAAAAAGTGGGAAAAAGACGTGAAAAGTCAAATTGTTGCTTGACTGGGCAGGTGTTTCTCTCTGGAGGCTCCAGTGGAGGATCTGTTTCTTGCCTTTTCCAGCCTCTAGAGGCTGCCAGCTTTCCTTGGTTGGTAGCCCCTTCTCATCCTCAGAGCCAGCAGGGTAGCATCTTCAAGGCGCGCTCTCTCTCTCTCTCCCCCCCTCCACCCCCACTCCCTCCCTACACAACACCCATGTTGGGGGCAGATGCTTTGTCTTGCCAAACCAGGTGGACAACCCATTCTTTTGGTCTGTTTACTAAAACAAGCTTTAAAAAACAATCAAAGCATATTGTATACACAACATCTCAGTAAATTCTCACACAGTGAACACTCCTCCATAATCAGCATCCGACACAGCAAGACCAGCCCCTGGAAGTCTCTCAGAGTCTCAGGTATCCCCCAGGCTCGGTGCACCGGCACCCGGCCCCCCTTCTTGAGCTTGGTTCCCCCCAAGTAAAGCAGGGCACGTCTGAAAAGCAGGCTGTCTCGGGAGGAGGTATGAGATAGACTTGTCCCTCTAGGGGCAGGTGGAGATTGGACTTCAGCGTCACTGCGCCTGGGGGTGAAGCCCATGCCAGCCACATTCAGGGGAGAGATGGCTGCACACAGGACATGTCTTCCTGGGTTCCACTTAAAACAGGCTGATAACGTCTTCCTATTAGTGAATAGAAAGGATTTGTGTGCAGACAGCACTTAGAGTAACTAAGGTCTAATCTGAAAAGCTCCAAGAGATGGCTGTAGATGAAAGTTCTGAGACCTCCTGGGTCCATCAGAGAACTTTGTTACCGACTCTGCAGCCTTCTGGAGAGTTATGAGGAGTGTAGCCTTCCCTGTAGCTGACAGCCAGCCTGGTGTCTGCCTCATACCTCAGCTCATCTGTCACCTTGTTGGTAGACAATTTTGCTGCGTGTGACAGAACTTAAACACGTGTGCTTCTTGAACCAGAAGTCGTCATCTTAGGGGTCAGTCCTAAAGAGGTATTCAGCCACGTGTGCAAAGACAGACACACATGGCGTTTGTGGCTGCTTTGCTTGGAAGACTGAGAAGGCCTTGTCTTCTGGAGGACAAATGAGTTTACAAATAGTAAGGTGACCTAACACAGGGTTGGCAAACCCTGCCTGGAAAGAGCCAGATGGTAAATCTCTACACAGCGAGACGGATACAGCCACATTGGCTTTCTATGCTGCACAGCAAACCACCACAAAATTATCTTCTCTCCATTCTGTAGGTCAGAAACCTGGCAGAGTGCGGCTGCGCTCTCTGCTCTGAGTCTCAAAGACCGGGCACCATCCTGGGCTGGCGGAACTCTGACCTGCAGGCGCTGGGCAAGCACATCCCGGCTGCTGGCAGAACTCAGCCCCTGTGGTTGCAGGACCCAGAGCCCTGCTTCCTGCCACCTGCTCCTCCTTGCGCCTTCCTCTCCTGCTTTCAAAGGCTCTTGTGATTGGATCCACCTAGATAATCAGGGATAACGTTCCGGTCTTAAAGTTGATTTACCTTAATTAACCTGCAAAGCTGTCTCGCCCCGTAAAATATCACATCCGCAGGAATAATACCAGGTGGTGACGGTCATGTGGCTCGGGATGCTGTTCTGCCACGCCGGTGCAAAAGCGGCCATCAGCAGATGTGGTAGAACGTGGACCTCTGTCTGCAGATGCTGAGGGATATTACGGGGGGCCTCCAAATCACCCACTGCCATCACCCCCAGGGAAGAGAGTGGGGCTGAGGCTGGGAGTGTGGGAGCCACCCACATCCCTTTCTGCATCTTCCTTATCTTCCAATGACTTCACAATGTGATGAATGAGTAATAAAAAATTTAAAAGTATATATATTTAAATAATGAATATTAATATATATTTTTAAAATTTGACCAATAATGGCAATAGTATCTAAGGGGAAGGTCTATGAGGAATTTTCTCTTTCCAAATTACACATTCCTGCCATGTTGGGCTTTTTTGTTACAAATGAGTCTCTACTGTGGCTTTGAACAGAAAAATACATATACTTTTAAATGTACTGATGTTTATGAAGAACTTATATGAAGAGCCAACTAGTAAATAACTCCAATGTTTGTCCATCATGGGCAAATGCTCATGTTACAACGTTAAGTTAAAAGTGCAAGATAAAAGACTGTGCCCAGGGCAGCGCCTGTGGCTCAGTGGGTAGGGTGCCGGCCCCATACACCAAGGGAGGCAGGTTCAAACCCGGCCCCGGCCGAACTACAACAAAAAATAGCTGGGCGTTGTGCTGGGTGCCTGTAGTCCCAGCTACTAAGGAGGCTGAGGCAAGAGACTCGCCTAAGCCCAAGAACTGCAATTTGCTGTGAGCTGTGACAGCACGGCACTCTACCAAGGGCGACAAAGTGAGACTCTGTCTCTAAAAAAAAAAGGGTACCCAGAAAGTGAATCTGAGAATGTAAATATTCATAGAAAGTAACCGGACGAAGAACTGAGATGTTAACAGTGGGTGTTCTGGGCAATGAAATTATGGATAATTATTTCTTCCCTTCTAGTTTTTAATACCTCCCAATTTTCTATTATAAGCATGTATTATTTTTATAATTGAAAAAATAAGCACTATTTAAAAAAAACTGAATGTATTGCCAAGTATACTGCAGCGTTCAAGTTAACAGGCTGCCAAATTTTCTTCCCAGCAGGAAAGCCTGCTCAGGAAACAGTAAAAAGCAGAGTTATTCTTGGCAAATATGAGGTCCAAAGAAAAGAAGTCTGAAGATCCATGGGTGCATTGAAAAGACTGTGTCATTTGACCATCGAGGAAATGGGTGGGTCCTCCCGAGTCAGCCACGCCGTGGGCCTGGCCAACTGTGCTGAGGGAGCAGGCGGTGCTCAGCACTGCTGACCAGGCC
The DNA here is from genome assembly GCA_963573935.1 of Arctocebus calabarensis. Taxonomy (NCBI): domain Eukaryota; kingdom Metazoa; phylum Chordata; class Mammalia; order Primates; family Lorisidae; genus Arctocebus; species Arctocebus calabarensis. The sequence goes on from CAUYON010061812.1 coordinate 71,761, forward strand.
CTGCCCTGCCCGTGCTTGACCTGCGCCACGGAGCTGCTGTTTCCCATGTAGACCAGATTGCGGATCCTAACCACACCTACCCCTTCCACACCGCATACTGTGTGTCACTCCCAGAAGGTAGCTTTCTGCTTGTTTCTGAGAGGGTTTCAAATAATACGCTCCCAGTGGATATTAGCGGATATCCTCGCCACTCAGAAGGATACGTGTGTGCTGGAAACACAGCTCTCACTGAACAGGCCGTCCCCAGACAGACATGCCTGCAACACACACATCTCCCGTCCCTGCCCCAACAGTGAGAGCCCCTACTTTATGCAAGGTGCTCTGGGACACGCCGGGGGCAAAGGATGCACTCCCTCATAGGAGCACATGGTGGAGTCTGGAGAAGGGGACAGTGTGGGGAGAATGATAAGGGCCCCTGAGAAATGCCAAAGCAAGGCCCTTTGTGGAGGCTGGAGAGATCTATTCGGAAAGAAATGATGAGGGCAGTCTATTGATAAACGGAGGGAATCACTGTGGAGCCTGCCATTAAAGACCTGGAGAATTTGTTTCTGGTAAGATGAGAAGAAACTGCAAAAGTATTCCAGCACCCACCCCCAAAGACAGTATGAGTAAACCATAATTTTCAAGAACTCTACAGGATCCAAAATGTCCAGGTATTCCTCTCCTGCACACTGGCCAGCAGTGAGTCCACCAAGAGTTACTGCGTTAGGCCAACATCCCCTTACCGGAACTCATAAAACTTTCCTTCATAACATGTTCTAAAAAGCCATCAATAAAAAATCTGAAAGCTCAACCTTGATCATGATAGGAAGGGTACAAATTAAAACTACACTGGGGGCTCGGCTCCTGTGGCTCAACGGGCTAAGGCGCCAGCCACGGACACCTGAGCTGGCGGGTTCGAATCCAGCCCGGGCCCGCCAAACAACAATGGCGGTTGCAACCAAAAAATGACCAGGCGTTGTGGCAGGTGCCTGTAGTCCCAGCTACTTGGGAGGCGGAGGCAGGAGACTCACTTGAGCCCAGGAATTGGAGGTTGCTGTGAGCTGTGATGCCACAGCACTCTATCCAGGGTGACAGCTTGAGGCTCTGTCT